>JAVJIF010017334.1:0-85562 GCA_038442645.1 Agave tequilana
CCAATCCAACCCTTTAGTGAACCCTAATTTTCTCCTCTTTTTCTCACTCTCATATTTCACTTTCAATTGGCAGGCAGCAGCAACACAACAGGTCCAGTTCTCCCACTTGACACCTCATGTGACTACCATCCACCGCGGCGAGCATGAATACAAGGGTGGCAGCATTTCTTTTCCTGTCCTTTTTCCCTGTGCGTGTGTGTGGTCATATCGGCAATATCGTATAGGTTTTTTAGGTACCCATATGTTATTAACCCTATAATATCGGCCGATATCGGGAACAGTATTGCTGATATGCCTGATAGTGACGATATTGACACTGAAACCATTGGTCGATATTGATGCCGATACGAGATTTTAAACCCTGGTTCATTTCATGTGTCATATATTTCCCTCACTTACAGAAGATAAGGGAAGCTTCTACATTATCAAAGATTACAAAAAATGGCAAAAGGGAATACATAGCTGGACAAACATATGGACTACAACATAGGTAGATCGGTTTTGTTTCAACTAACACAATGAAACTAAAAAGAAACAATTATTACTAAACTAAAAGCTAGTGTGCAAGGAAGGATGCTTATTCAAGAATAAAGAAACAGGGCATGAAAAATATAGAATTTATATTCAAAATGAAAAAAAACATAGGAAAAGCATCATGATATATTATTGACTACAAGTAGAATTAGAATGAACGTGAGAAAAACTCACCTCCTATCACTAAGAAGGTCAAAAAGTTTCCCGCCATAAATCTCAAAGTAACTAAGCCACAATTAAATTTCTGATTGCGGTATACTGGCTGATGCAACAATCGTACAATATCTTCAGCAGCTCTGAGAGGTAAAGGCTGCATTGTATATGTCTTGCCACTACCTAGAAATCAAAGAAAACCACATGATGTAGCTGCGTATCAAGCAAGGCAACTCTTAAAAGAATGAAAATGTATAAGATGCAAAACATAGAACTGTTTAATCTTTTATTAACCAACAAGATATGAAATTGCATGCAAAAAAAGAACAGTGTGGCTATTAAAAACAATTTCTAGAAAGCTCTGCCTGTGAGAGAAATAAGTGAATGTTAGAATACATTAACCATAGTGAATATATGTTTACGAACAGCCAACAAAAATAAAATTCGGCCACATTGTATCGCCACCCAGAAACAATATCAGAACAACTAAGATGTGTACTAATATTTTCAAGGCCCTTTTCAACAGGAACTCTAGAATCTAAGGTAGCCAACATTATGCCTGTTACTGAGGTAAGCAGTATGTTGTGTGTGCATGCGCCAACGTGCTCACTACTCATTCGAGTAATAATATTCATGCTTTGCACAAAAAGCCCTTGCTTGCTCTTTCTTTTCTTTCAGAACCCTGCGCGCTCAAGATTCTTTGCTTGTTGCTCCGAAACTACAGATCCCAAGCTTCGAAGCTGGAGTTTGCAACTGAAAAACTACAGGTCGTCGAAGAGCCTCCAACGCGCTTCCTTCCTCTGTCTACCGTATGTATCACTTGGCTTTGTCCCGAACCAAGTAGGCATTCTCGCAGGCGCATGCATGTGCCGACTGTGGAGACTACAAGCCAAGGGTGGAAGCGAAGCGATATTCTCATTGGGATTGGATATGTATGGGTATATCTATAGATCGAAGTAGTTCGCCAACCTCTCTAATTAACATACGATGCGATTTCACTTCACGGCACGACCAAAAAAAAAGAGCTTCACTCGATTGCCGTCCTACGTTGAGGCCTAGTTTATCTTCTCTTAAGTTTACAACAAGTGGGAGAGGCAGGATTCAAACCTACGTAGAAAACCTTCAACGCTCGCTTTTGACCACTCGGCCACTCTTCCTTTCCCAGGCCAACACAACCCCCCCCCCCCCCCAAAAAAAAGGGGGGGTTTCTGAATAAGAAAGATGGCGGCATTCGTTCTTATTAAGATGGAAGGGAACTACTAGATTCTCCCACGTTTTGGGAGAATAAGGTCATTTAGTCATCACAATTTCTATAAAGTAAGAAGCAAAGCTTCTACGACAGCTCCCCCTATTGGTCATTATTGGCCTTCCCCGACTCCTTCCTTTGTCGCTTCTGGCTAAGCATCTTTTGGTGGAGAAAAGGAGGCGACTAGTCGCTTCTAGCGAGCAGCGGTTCATAAGCAAGTGAATGAATTAGCTAGCGAGCTGCAAGTGAAGTGCAACAGTCGTAAAGTGTGCCATGTACCTAAAAGAAGGCGATGGAATCCATGTATTCCTAAAGCCTGACGCTCGATGGAATCCCTTTCTTCCCTTGAATGGCACTGAGCGAGCAGCAAGCGTAGGCAATAGTGTCTCTAGGGGTGGGGGTGCGATACCATAAACGAAGCCTGAAAACGCGGGATATCCACGTACTCTTCCTCCCTAATTGAATCCAAAAGAAAAAACAGTGTTGTTTGGTATAGATCACTTATATCTTTTGATCAAATTAACATTGCAGCTATAGAAGTGTCATAGGCTGTGTTTTTTTCTCAGATTCTCTTCATACCTCTCAATATATATTTCAAGGAGCATTTCCAGAAACGAGCCCTTGTTAAAGGATTCCTAAAAGGCACATTTCCCTAAATGCCTATGAGACGACTCAGTGTTTGCACATATAATGCTTTCAAAACAAAAGGATTGGCTTCAGCCCAAATCATAGACAATACTAACCTATCTTTGATCGGAACGAATACAACTCCGTATGAGGCTTGCACCGCAGCTGCATAGCATGTTGCCTAGATAACAAAGACACTGTATACCTCTAGCCATTATTGCAGGGCCATTTGAACTTATAGATAAAGATGTTATCTAAGCATACTTACATGATGATCGGGCATCATAATCTAATTTCCAAATTTCAAAAACTTCAACACAAACTAATTTCAAATGAACCTAAAAATTAAATATCAATTTAAACATTCCTAGCTGATTCTTTAGTTCTCAACCCCCCTAAAGAACTCTTATTGTTGCCTCTAATCCTCTAATCACAAGAGATCACATGTCATCCGTTTATCAGTGGTACATTATTGTATCTTGACTCATGAAACATTATTGCTGAAGTGATGTGGATCCACATAGCCTATGGTCAGTCAAACCTAAAACCAATGTTTCTAACACAGACAACTGCTAGGAAGCATACTGAATTACTTGAGTGAGGAGCAAAATGAGGTAAACTATGAGGCGGAGTCATTAAAACTCATCAGCCAAAAACCATTCTCTAGTAATATGTTGTACTTTAGGCGTTTTGTTCGCAATGCAGATATTGTTGAGAGGAAAAGAGAAGAAAAAAACAAGATTAACCGCCTCCTCCATTCATCTAAAGCTATCTTCAGAGACATTTTGTAATTAGAGGATGCATGCAAAAGCACAACTGTTGCAAGAAGCTTATACCACAAAACCAACAAGGGAGGTTTGCCATACACCAACATGCTTTCTAGATCTATGACAAAGCTCTCTATCTGATCTATATTTTAAAAGCCAAGAAGGTTGACAGCCAGTCCTAAATTTTGTTCAATCTTATATCAATCCCATGTTGAGGAGGAAGACATAAAAGAACTCAAAGCATCAAAGTCCAACTATGAAAAACAGTAAAAAGGGAAAATAGATATCTGCGCTGAACCTATTCACCACCCCCGGCATTTGAAAAATAATATAGTACCCGCTTTAACAATTCATTCATTATATCACATTTGTCTTAAGCAAACAAATTGACTTAACCTAAAGCAAAAATAAGCATGTTCACCATCCCCAGGCAGCAGAACAAAAATATTTCAGAACCCTCATTCCACTTTCTGTAAACTCTATAATGATTCAAAAATAGAGAGAACAATCTGAACAAGTCTGAGGATCATTGCATCAACAAGAATCTTAAAAGTCAAAATTGTAATTTGTAATTGTGTTTTGTTACAAAAGGGTGTATTAATAGAAGAACTGCAGGTATATCTGTCTGTGAAAGATAAGAATAATCCAAGTTCATGCATCAACATTTACCTGTCTGGCCATATGCAAAACATGTAGCTTTCGTTCTTTGAAATATAGTAGGTATAATGGGCTCTACAGTCTGACGATAAACCTGTTTGAATAAGTATTAATACCAAAATGAAAGCACCAGCAGTGTTAATTTTATTTGGCAGGAGAAAGTACAAGGTAGCTACTGGTTCCAATCACAAACAAACAAACAACTGAAAATTATGGTACCTCGTCATTTGTGACATACTCGTCCAAAACAGCATCAAAATAAAACTCATGCTTCTCCACATATGCAGTCAAGTCCACCTTCCAGACAGATTTGAAATCAGTAATTACTGAACCAGAAAGGAAAGGGGGGAAAGAACAGTAATTAAATAAAACGACATCTAATTTAAGAAGCCACACCCCACTCCCCAATGTTTTACATCTAGTACCTACTTGCTCCATGGCTATATTTCACCATATCACAGTGCATGACAAGTGGGTCTAAAGTAACTAACAAACATCACTCTATAAAGCAGGGTTCATATAAGACAACTTTAAAAGATAAATTCATAAACAACTACTACCAAAACAAACTTTTCATATACAACTTGGTCCAAAGAACAATCTCCCTAACAGTAAGAATCTTCTACCGAGACTTTCCTTCTCTTTCTCCTTTCCTTCCCTTTCTTTTTTTCCTCATGTGTATTCCTTCTCCGAAGAAATGAAAGTTGCTGGCCAAGAGAAGAGAAGAATAAAGCAGCTCCAAGTTGGCTCTGGGTAGCTACAGATATTACTTCTGATCCCCCATAGACTACAGCAGATTTATTCTCAGTTCATAATGCAACTACATCACTCTGTTTCTTCTTCTTTTTTATTTTACTAACGATATTACATGAAATGACGTTTCAGTTCAAAAAACTTTACGGGGGCAAGGATCTCAACCCCTAAGAATAACTAACTCTACTCCTAGCACAAATTCAGGATTTTTCAAAAATAAAAATATTGACTTCAACATGAAAAATCAAAATTTATTCCTATTATCTTAACAAGAAAACCTGATTTTCTTGTTGTCTAAGTAAAACTAAAAAGTCACGATACTCAAAAAAATACCCTTCAAATACCACATTCCAAAATGGTAAATTTTAATTTTAGCCTACCAACTTGGTCGACAGAGGGATCAGTTATGCTTTACTCCATTTTCCTCAGAAGATGCTTGCTTATGCTTTGTTCAATATTGTTCACAAGATGCATACAGTGATATCACAATTAACACAAAAAAATGGTGCCTAAAAACTTGAAAAATACCTTCACCCTATAACTTTCAAGTTCGACATTAATGTATATCTTCAACATGATTTTTGAAATCCATCAAGGACAAGTCATGAGTTAAAGCTTCATGAAGAGCAGCGACATCAATTTAGCTATCCAGTTATCAATAATGTCCAGTTCAGCAGTAGTAATTCTTACTATCACAGTAGATCCTCTTCAAAATATTCACTTTATTATATAGCTATCGAGGATATCATTTCTTGAGGGTCCAATGTGATTATCTTCTTAAAAATTAAGTTTAGAGTAACTATAAGACTTTGGGGGTTCTCATTAAAAAGGTTCTTGTTATGAGATTGTACATAACCTAGTCCTATCTTCACTCTTCCCATTGCTGCGACAGTGTTGACTTATTTTGGCATAGCCATGTACGAGTCTGGCAGAAACAACCATATCTCAGAATCTAATTTCTATCTAGACAAGCAAAAATGTTATGTGATGCTTGTCCGTCCTAGAAGGAAGTAGTCCCATCCCATTTAAGATATCAATATCTTTAAACTAAAGACAGTCGGGAGGTTCCCATTTAAAATTTCTGATTGATGAGATTACACAAACGTGATCCTATCTTTATTCTCTTATAATTATCACTACCTTATTGAATAATTCAAGAATAGCTATATGTGACAGAACAGCAGCAAACTATGAGAAACCAAATGATTTTCTCGTGTGAACTACAAGAAAATGGCTTCCAAATAATGCATCTACAGGGATAAATACATGCAGATACCATGAATAACCAGTTTTACCTTCGACAACTGAATGAAATATTTTTTAAATACTTAGCACATGATGTGATGTATTGACAAAGAAACCTATATCTTGTGAGAACAAATGGTGTCAACAAAAAAAACAAGAGGCTGGGTACAACTCGCAAAAATATTTTGTCACAAGAATATAAGGACAAAAACAAATAAATAAATGTAAAGGCAGAAGGAAGAATGTCCAAACCTTTAACTTCGGCTCATGAACAGTTAAATATGAACTATTATGTACATTTACAATATCATCCTCTTTCCGAGACATCTCCTTCTTATTTAAAGGCCTCTTGCGAACCTGAAAGGCATGTTAAAAAGGGTATTAACCACATATGGTGCATCAGTATACAAGGCAGAAAAAGTTAGATCAAACAGTTCGAGACCAATGTAAGCTAGGGAAGTAAAACAGATAATTCATTCCAACACTCCCTCATGGTCAAGGTTTGGAATATTGGCCGATTTGATATGTGCCGCTGATATTGTATAGGGTTTTGGCCCACATGAAACGATATTAACCAATAACAAAACTGATATCACCTTCAGTTAGCATTTTTCACCAAAACTCTAAAAGAAAGAAAATGACCAGCAGCTGCAGCTGGTGCTACTTGCCCCCAAAACCCCTCAACACCCTGACAATTCATGTGCAGCTAATCATTCAGAACTCCGTGTCAAAAACTCCCACACCCTGAAAATTCATGTGCACCTAATCATTGAGAAACTTTATGTCTATTACCCTTTGTCTCTCGAGAACTATGGGATTATATTGAATTAAAGCTGAAATCCTAAGCTTCTAAGCTATAAATCAATCTCAGTGCCAACTTATCACAATCCATTCAACTTATTCAGAGAGAGATTTGCTAAAAGAGCTCTTGAAAGAAAAAGAGCAGATTTTGCAAATCAAACTTTTACCCATACACACAGCACACTCAACAGTGTGCCAGTTTATTTCAACTTTGTGGCTCGATATCAAGAGACTTAGAGCACTAGCTACTTAAAGGAGATAGCTATTATACTCTCTTTTAAGATGCAGTACAAGGAGGAAAGTGAGTCATCTTTTAGAATCCAAAAAGTTAACCAATGAGAGATACTACAACTCTTGACGATATAAAACTCAAACAAGAAGCATATCAAAGATCTTGTTCTATAAATTTTTTGGTAATGCGTACCCTCCTCATCCGAGCAATACCCGAGTTTGTAATATATGTCTTTCAACTTACGTACTTATTCATATAAGTTGGATTGTATTTCTTTAATATCATATTTATATAGATTACCATTGCCCCAGCTATTGGGTTATAGAGTATTTTATCAAAATGTGATCAGATCTTCATCAAATACTAAAAGAATGTCAGAATATTGT
This sequence comes from Agave tequilana, assembly GCA_038442645.1. NCBI lineage: Eukaryota > Viridiplantae > Streptophyta > Magnoliopsida > Asparagales > Asparagaceae > Agave > Agave tequilana. The sequence goes on from JAVJIF010017334.1 coordinate 7,402, forward strand.
TAACTATCTTCTAATTTTTAGTAAATTTTAATTACTACTAAAAAGAACTTTACAAGTGACTAGTACGACAGCAACAAGATCTCCAATATTTCCAAACCAATACATAAACCTTCGGCTGAAACTGATACCAATTTTCAAGATTACAGACCTTGCTCATGATATTCCAATTTAAGCAGCCTTTTTACTGGGATGACTGAACATATAATGATAGGTTCAGTTGACAACCTAGATACGAGACCCTTGTATATACGAATATTAAACTTGAAGTCCATGTATGATGACTCTTCCACAGGAATTATAACAACTTAAATAGGATGTTAAATACGAAGCAGCGTCCGGCAACTTTCCAAAAAATAGAAATTATTTTAGCATTAGTTTATGCATTCAGATTTGAACAATATGAAAGAAATATTCAGATCTGAACAAGACATGTTTCCCAGTTCAGTTCAGCTGCCTGTTCATCCTCCCAAGTTCGCAATACATGGTAATAGAATGTCAATCAAATTCTTAATGTGACCAAACTTTTAACGGGTACACCCACTAACTTGTCAATGTTAGATATTCCTTTTAAATTCTGAAAGTAAACAAGATCTCAAAAACAGAATAACGCAATTAATAAGGCGATATTTACATTTTCTAGTGTCAAGAACCAACAAAAAGAGGACGCTAACACACCCATCAACTAAAGAAATGAATCAGATGGTAATGCAGAGATAATATGGTCAAGATAGAAGAGAACATAACAAGAATGCAGGAGGAGCACTACCATCCTAGCTGGTTGCATCTGTAACATGAAAGTTTCTGATCCCTGCTGCCTGTACTCAACACATTCAGGCAAACATGTGGAAAAGGGAGAAAAGCAATGACTAGTGAAAGACAGGTGGTAAGTTATGTGGTTATCACCTCAACCTAACCTAATATAGACGTTAATCATGAGCATTCACAGTTAAAGCACATCAATAAAATAAACACATGTTCAGCACCAAAATGGAAGATTGGCATCAGTAACTATGTCAGAAACTTCTTTTCTTTTCTTTTTTCCTTCTTTTTGTGCGTGCCTTTTTCAAAAATAAGTGCATGAAACCTCCACCATACCGGTTATAGGTTGGCTGTCTAAAATATTCTAGTATAAATTGGAGGAAAGAATTCAGCCCCTTCAAAATAGCTTACAAGAAAATATAGGATAAACTTACATAAGCATCCCACCACAAACAAGAGGTTATCACTTATCATCCTTGGAATCTGGATATAAAAAATTATAGCATGCATATAACATACCACAACTTTTATCTTGGCTACATTGCTCTCTTTTGCACTGGTTTCTTTTTCATTGACTGGTGCTTTGAAATTGCCATCTACTGGACCTTGTTGCCTGCTAGACATAGCATCAAAGTCATCATCAAAATCCCTACCGGGCATGAAGGGTGAGGGCTCAAATGGTTCTGTCATGACATGCTGCCAAGAGAAGAAACCAGAACTCGTGAGTAAGACAGAATGAACATATAAATGTCATAATATCACAGTTTAAAAATAGAGTACTTCAGGATAGATTTTTTATACATATATATTTTGTGTGTGTGTGTGTGTTGTGTAATTGTGTGTATGACAAAATAGTGTTGCGTGAATAAGTTTTGTGTGTGTGTGCTGGTGAGCGGGTGGGTGGGGTTCAGGTCATCCATTTCAAACTTTAGATGACATAGAATGATTTTTAGATGACATAGAATGACTAAAACTCTAGAGATTCTTTAAAATATTTGGTGGATTCTGGTTCGATTCATGCTTGATACGATCAAAGGTGTAACTAAGTAAATTACGAGGTCTGTATGTCACTGTGTACACAGGCACAAGCTGATTGTTATACAACCTTCAAATGAAAGCAAATAGCAAAGGTTCAATGAAAAGTAAGACGGGGAGAAATTTCATGGCAAGCATTACACTCATCTAATAATTAAGCATTCATATTCTACACTTCTAATCTGTAACAGCAAAACTGAAACACAAACAAAAACCATGCGAAAGCAGAACTATTGAAACCAAACCTACAGAAGAGCTAACAAAGACAAGTTTTTAGACCTTGATTTAATGCAATTCCCACAGAAAGCTTGTCACTGTCCCAGTTTATTCAAATCTCTTCTCTATTTAGAAGAATATAGTTGCACCCTAGAGGCATGAGTTAAAGGAATAGATGGAGAGGCAGATTTCCAATCCAAAAACTGGTCCATGACTCGATGGTTTAATGGCGAGACTTTCTCCTTACATATTAACCAAAATTTCTACTGACCAATTTCATAGTGGTTAAATTTACATTTCACCCTAAAGTTAAATTTGGGTGAATCCTTTAAAAGAACCTTCTAAGCATGGAGTAGCGCTCCAAAGTTTGCCTAATTATGATGGGGAAGGTTCGAATAATTCTAGTAAGTAATTTACTTAAATACTCATTTCTGAAACTGTCACCCACAAGAAATTTCATGGTTTTTACTAAATAGTCCAATTTGTGATTTTGAAAGATTATTCAAATGGCTTTCAATGAAAAAAATGCAGCCATTAATGAAAAGCTGTTTGCAATCTAAAGAAAAGAAAGAAAAACACAAGATCATCCTGAGAGTTAACAGCTCTACTTTGCACCTTTTTACTTTTATTTAAGGTTTTCTCCATCTCAAAATATTTAAGAATTTCTCCAAACACACATTTTTATAGCTTTATATTTCCAGAATACACCTTTAAGAAAAAGAACTGTAAAGGTTTATAATATGGCATCTAACTGAGGAAACTTACAAGTTTCTAAGCAGTCAAAGTTTCATGGAAGCAGTATGGGAGAAAAAGATCTAATTAAATTAAAGCCATATCATGATATGGTTACACGGCTACCACAAAAAAGTGGTGGTCAACAGTTTTAGGATGCCTTTTCAACAACTCTGATATATGATACCTCAGAGAGAAGTTCAGTATCATCCACAGCATGAAGATCCAGAAGCCCAGCTCCAAATTCCCCTCGTAGGTCAGATGAGTAAAAGCCATCTGCTGCACCAGATGCTCCAAAACTTAGGGATGGAGTATATGGTTCAGAGCCCGATTCTCCATTAAAATTCAAATTCCTCAAAAGTTTAAACAGCTTCTGCTTCTCCTCAGCCGACTGCGCTCCATAGCCCTAAAAAAAACAGCACAAAAAAGAAAATCCAAGAAAAGGATAATTTAGATTCAAACTAGAAGTCAGAAACATTGTATTCACAAGAAATAAAAAACGAGTATGAGCATGCAGAGTTTTCAATAACATCTTATCCTTGCAAAATTTTCAACTACATCAGCAACAACTATCGAACTTCAATTGAAAATGTACAAGATATTTCAGAACAGTAATTAGAACTAATGTTTTAAACAGGAAACAGCTGGCAAAAAGAACAAACAAACAATCTACAAAGGTGCAGAAGCACAAATCCCTTTACCCCTGTTTAAACTGCCCTAAACCTCTAACTATAATAGAATATTCAAACATATATTCTTCATACTCTAAATAGGGAAGACACTTCCTTTGTTAGTCATTCGGCACACGGTAAAAATACAGTATGAAAAACATGTGTATGATACAATTTGAACATTTTATAAAGCGAATAAAAAATCGCAACAAAAAAAACATGAACATAAAAATGCAGATATGTATAACTTTTGAGGTTTTTTTTTTTTTTTTTTTGAAACATAGGCTGTAGACGGACTTGAACCTGGGACTCCCCATGACCCATCCTACCATTTTACCTGTGAGCCAGGCCTCACTGGCTATACATTCCAGTGTTATTCGTAAATCAATTTAAAAGTACAGAACTAAAAATATGATAGTTATATCAAAGAAATTAAGTAATATTCAATAATCTTATAACTAAACTTCTAGATAAATAACCAAAAAAAAAGATTCACTAGAAATAGAAATGCATAATGAAAATAGTGAGTTTTGTATTTTTATTATAATTGAAATTAACTCAGAGTTTATTTGGAAATAAATCTTGTCCAAATCACAAGAGAATTGATTTATCTATTTCTTACAACCGTGAGTATTATACACCAAAGTAATATTCATTTGAGTATTATTCGTGTGTATAAATGACAATGAGTATAAAATGAGTATTATAGCGAATTGTCAGAAATAAAAGAGTATGCACACAAAATTCAATAAATTCGTACAGTACGTGAATAATATGTGAATTATATGTGTATTGAACAACAGAGGACACTTCTAATGTTAAGGTTAGCGTGCCAGCTACCTAAGGTCCTAAAAGCCTACGAATGTGGGGTAAGGTAAGGCATTATAACTATAGATAACAATGAATAGAAATAGAGCATGAATAGCACAGGCAATATGAACTACACAAAGCATTCCGTCTGGACGCAAGTTCTGTTGTCAAGTCATAGTAAAAAAAAAAAAAAAAACAATCCAGGTTGCACCAGAAGTATCTTTGTATTAAATTAACAAAAATAAAAATAAAAATGGTGTCATCAGAAAATAAGAAAAACACAGCGGATAGCACTAACATTTTATTCTCTTCAAATAATTTAAACAGAACAAACTATCATCTAGCAAGAACTCGAAGCATAGTGGAAATGATTAAATACATTAGTACAGTATTATGAATACAGTCATGAAAAAGGGCCAATTTTACCCTAGATAAACTGATAAGCATAATTGAATGCACGAAAAGTCTAAATGGATCATAACAGTATAGATGCATTCAATTCTATCCTAAAATCACAGTGATCAGAGTTTACTGTAGGCAAAGAAGCAAATATTATTGATCACCAAAAGCACAATCCAGAACTATCAGAAATCTTTCTCTCATTTACAATAATAAGTTAATAACAAATACAATAAATGACCTACTAAATATGTGCACAACTACTGTGTATTGATCCGACGCTGGCTCGGATAGCTCTCGAAAATGAAAACTAAACAATGACAGTACACAGGAGGAATTTTTTTTGTGGGTGGCTCAAGTGAGTCACCTCTTTTTGTTGTTTTTTATTTATAGAAAAAAAGAAAAAACTGATTCCCAAAAAAATCTCCCGCATTCCACATGAACGTGGGCACTCCTTCACGTTTCACTCACGTTCACTGTGAGTGCCCATGTTCACAGTGAACGTGGGTTCAGTTATTCAAAAAAACTGAAATTACTAACAATCTCCCCCTAATTTTTGCTTTTGATCTGCTGCATCTTCATGACGCCGATCTTTTCGCGGAGCTCCTCGAACCTATGTTTTCCCAGTGGCTTTGTCAGAACATCAGCCAGTTGTTCCGCTGTGCCCGTGTGTGCCAGCTCGATGTCCCCACGTTCCAGGCATTCTCGAGTGAAATGGAATTTCACGTCGATGTGCTTACTGCGGTCATGTAACACTGGATTTTTCGCCAATGCAATGGCCGCTTGGTTGTCAACCTTGATGATTGGTGCCGCGACACGAATTCCTGTGATCTCCTCCAGAACGCGTCTGAGCCAGACCGCCTGGCAAGCTGCCGCCGCAGCTGCCATGTACTCGGCCTCACACGACGACTGCGCCACCACCCGTTGCTTCTGTGACAGCCATGACACAGGGTTCCCACCAAGGAAAAAGATCACGCCCGTCGTGCTCTTGCGATCGTCGATGTCGCCGCCCATGTCACTGTCACTGTATCCTTCCAGCACGAGCTCGCCAGTGTCGCGCCTGTACTGAATCCCGTACTCTATTGTTGCCGCCACATGTCGCAGCAAGTGTTTTAGCGCCGCCATGTGCTCTTGCCTTGGTTCCTCCATGAACCGACTCAAGTATCCAACACTGAACGACAGTTCGGGCCTCGTATGGAGCAAGTACCGCAAGCTGCCGATTAGGCTGCGATACTGAGTTGGATCGACCGGCGACGTCGTGCTCTTCTTGGACAGCTTCAGGCGCGTCTCCATGGGCGTCGCGCACCCGTTGCAGCTCCCCATGCCGGCCTTCTCTAGTAGCTTCACGGCGTATGCGCTCTGGCATAGCTGAATCCCCCAGCGGCCTTGCTTCACCTCAATTCCGAGGTAGTACGACAGCACCCCTAGATCACTCATGCGGAACGCCGTCTTCATCTCGGTCTTGAACACTTCAATCTCCGGCGCAGACTCCCCCACGATCAGCAAATCGTCGACGTAGACGCCAACAACAAGCCTGGAGCCTCCTCTGACTCGAGTATACAGGCCATGCTCCGATTTGCACCGGCGAAAACCAAGTTCAGTCAGACTGGTGTCAAGCTTCGCGTTCCAAGCCCGTGGCGCCTGTCGCAGCCCATACAGCGCCTTGTTCAGCTTCAACACCATGTGCTCCTTGCCTTCAGCACTGAAACCCGGCGGCTGGGTCACATAGACTTCCTCGGCGAGTTCCCCGTTCAAGAACGCGGACTTCACGTCCATGTGATGCACCAACCACCCATTGTGTGCAGCCACCGCCAGGACCAGCCGCACAGACTCCATTCTTGCGACCGGCGCGAATACTTCCTCAAAGTCGATGCCCTGCCGTTGCACATACCCCTTTGCAACTAGCCGCGCCTTGTGCTTGACGATGTCGCCGCGCTCGTCACGCTTCAGCTTGAACACCCACTTCAAGCCGATGGCGCGGTGACCCTTCGGGAGCTCGACCAGGGTCCAGGTCTTGTTCTGTTCGATCGATACCATCTCCTCGAGCATCGCCACGCGCCACTCCTTTTCCTGCTTGGCCGCTTCTACCGTGACTGGTTCGTCGCCGATCACCATCATGAGCACCTCTTCAGGAACCTCCTGCAGCTCGCGCTCTGCCAGCCCCGGCGGCGTCCCTGGGCCAATGATGTCGTGCATAGCCCGGAGCCGCAAGGGCGCATCATCATGGTCGGCATCGAGCGGTGGCGTTGCCAATGGTGACGTCCTCATCCCAGTAGCCGGTGGCGTGTGGGGCTCTGACCCGCACGAGGACAGTGCCGCGCGTGGTATGTTTGACGGCGAGCGCGGGGCAGACACCGCCGAAGGCGTGCCAGGCACAGTCGCCCCACCGTCTTGGAGCATCGTACCCCAATAGAGATGAACTCGATGTGAAATGGATCCTCGCCTCCGTTCGCCGCGGAAACGGCTTCCTGGCCCCAGTCCCAGGGCCGATCTTCTTCGAACACCGCATCACGGGACACCGTGACACGGCGCGTCGCTGGATTGCAGAATCGCCAGGCCTTGGAACCCGGCTCATACCCCACGAACACCATGGGCGTACTCCTGTCCTCCAGTTTGGCAAGCCGCTTGCTACCTTGCTTGACATGCGCGACACAGCCAAAAGTGCGTAAAAAATGAACGGCAGGTTTGGTTCCATGCCATACCTCAAACGGAGTTTTGCCGTCCACGCTCTGGGTTGCTGAACGGTTCAGGATGAACACCGCCGTGGATGCTGCCTCCCCCCAGAACCAGCCCGGCATAGACATGGCCTTCATCATGCTGCGCGCCATGCCCATGACCGTCTGATTGCGTCGCTCCACCACCCCGTTTTGCTGTGGAGTGTACGGGGCAGTGAGGTGGCGCTGAATCCCCTCATTGGCGCAGTGGTCGGCGAAGGCTCCCGCAGTGAACTCGCCACCGCGGTCGGTACGCAAGGTACTGAGTCTTCTTCCAGCTTCCGCCTCGGCCCGCGCCTGGAATTTCTTGAACGCCGTCGCGGCCTCGCCCTTGGACTCCAGCAGGACGAGCCACATGTACCGGGTCAGATCGTCGACGAGGAGGAAGAAGTACTTGTTGCCACTCGGAGTGGCCGGCGTCACTGGCCCGCACAAATCCCCATGCACGAGCTCCAGTTTATGCTGCGCTCGGTACGCCGCCTCGCTCGGGAACGCCAGCCTGCGCTGCTTGCCTGCCAAGCAGCTATCGCACACTTCGTCAACGTGTTCAATTGAGGGCAGGCCACGTACCATATCTTCCTGTGCGAGTCGGCGGAGTCCCCTGGAGTTCAGATGTCCGTAACGCGCGTGCCATCGCCACGCCGCGCTGGACCCTTGCGCCGCCAGGCACACCGGCTTGCCGATGTCGAGTGTCAGCATGTACAGGCGATCCTCCGTGCGCCGCACCTTTGCCAGCAGCCTCCCCTGCGGGTCCCAGATCCTGAGGATGCCGCCGTGCAGCGCGATCCTGTAGCCGTCCTCGTCCAGTTGCCCGATGCTGACGATATTCGCTGTTAGACGCGGAATGTGGTACACCCCGGCAAGCGCCTTATGACCGCCGTCCTTGAGCTTGAAGAGCACCTTGCCGCGCCCCTCAATTCTCGCCACCGATCCGTCGCCGAAACGGACCGAGCCGTGAATGCGCGTGTCGAGGTCGGCGAACGCCGCGCGCTCCCCTGTCATGTGGTTGGTGGCGCCCGTGTCGAGGATCCAGCGTGTGCAGCCGTGCTCCCCCTTCTCTCCGAGTTGCACTAACAGCTTGCTCTCGTCGAGGTGGACGGTCGATGACGACGCCGCCTTCACCGCGGGCATCTCCTGGAGTGCCTCCTCATCGGAAAGGGTGGCCCTTGCCACCATCAGGGTGGTCTCCACCTCCTCCTCCACCTGCGACGAATGTGTCTGTTCATCTCTCTTCTTCTTCCTGCACTCGCGCGCCCAGTGGCCCTTCTTGCCGCAGTAGCGACACTCGTCGCCAGCCACGCCTTGGCCGTCGCGACTGGTGTTGCCGCCGCCGCGCCTGCCCCTGTCTCGACCGCGACCGCGCCCGCGGCCACGACCTTTCCTTCCGCTTGACGACGCCTCCTTCGAGCGTTCCGGGCCCCCATTGCCCGTCATCTTGAGACGCGAAGACAGTCGGGCCACCAGCTCGTCCTCCGTCAGGTTCAATTTCGCCAGCGCGTCGCCGTCGCCGTCGCCGCTGCTTCCGCCGCCGAGCCTCTCTTCCGTGGCTTTAAGGCGGCCAATCAATTCGTCGACCGTCACCTCGCTCAAGTCGAGCAAGGTTTCGATGGAGGCGGCGATCTGCTCGAACTTGGGCGGTACTGCCTGCAAAAACTTACGAACGATTTCCTCCTCGGTGTAGCCATTGCCGAGCGTCGCGAGTTGTGTCGAGAGTCGGCAGATACGCACGCCGAATTCGTCCACCGTTTCCCCGTCGCGGAACTTGAGCGCGTCAAATTCCCGCCGGAGCGTGCTCGCTCGCGCCTTGCGAACGCGATCGGCGCCGACGTTGCGCAGCTGCAACGAGTCCCACGCGATCTTTGCTGACGCCTTGCTTGCGATGGTCCCCATCAACTCCGGTGGCACTGCCTTGGTGATCACCTCGAGCGCCATGCGATCTTCGGTGTAATCGTTAGTGCCGACGCTCACAGCAAGCCACAGGCCCCGCGCCTGCAACATAACGCGTATGAGTGCCGCCCAATCATGGTAATTGGACTTGGTGAGCATCGGGAACGCCCCGCTGCTGCTGATCTCCTTTGTAACCCGGTGTATGACGAGTCCCCTAACCCGCCACCGCCGGAGCCGCTTGCGTGCCCGCCGTCGCCTCCCATAGGCGTGTCGTCGTCCAGACGGGATCGACGGAGTGGCGAGGAAGATGAACCACGACGGCGAGGCATTAGTCGCTCTGATACCAATTGATCCGACGCTGGCTCGGATAGCTCTCGAAAATGAAAACTAAACAATGACAGTACACAGGAGGAATTTTTTTTGTGGGTGGCTCAAGTGAGTCACCTCTTTTTGTTGTTTTTTATTTATAGAAAAAAAGAAAAAACTGATTCCCAAAAAAAATCTCCCGCATTCCACATGAACGTGGGCACTCCTTCACGTTTCACTCACGTTCACTGTGAGTGCCCATGTTCACAGTGAACGTGGGTTCAGTTATTCAAAAAAACTGAAATTACTAACATGTATTTCATCTTCCTGTTAAATGTCGCAAGAGAATATAATATTAAATTCATTAATTAATTCATTAATTGCAAAATGAGACTGATTATACACAAATAAGCACTAAACATGTTGTACTGCTTAATTTTACCAATTTATTATACATTCAAGTAACAAAGATAATTACATGCATGATACAATCCCTATGGGTGCAGAGAAACTTTTCTAGAAACCCAATCTATAATTCACGTCATCAAAGTGTACCCTCCCACCTAGAGATTTTGTTTGCACTAGATTAAAAACAGGTATCATCAAACACAAAATATCCAATTTAAGAAACTGCATCGTGTATACAATCAGCAACTCACTAGGCAATGCAGAGATCGCACACGATTCCACCCCAAATTGTAACAGGTTGTGTTTAAAACAGACCCAAAAAGGACATTTTTCAACTCAAAGAGCATAATTTCGCAACAATCAAGAATGCATCTCAAATCTATAGAAAACTTGCACTGCATACAGAAATACTTAATGAATTTTATTCAGATCCACGAGAAATGACGGTAACTCATGAAACTCTCATTCATTTCTTAACAATAACATTATCATCAAACTCTTGTAAATGCGGATCCAACAAAACACACAGATCCCAGATCCAGATCGAATCAACAACTCAAAATTCCTACCTGCATTAACAGATTCGGCAGCAGCCTCTGATCGGCCGAGGCCAGCGGCGACGCCAGATGCTGCAGCCCCGCCGACTGCAGCGACCGCGCCATCACCGCGTCACCTCCGGCGTCTCTCCTGCCCGCCGCCCCGCCGGCGTGGTGCTCGTACAGCGCCGCCGCCGCCGCGTTCCCCTGTTGCATCTGGCCGCCGCCGCCGGCCGCGTGGCGCTGCGACCTCCTCTGAGGCGCCAACTTTCCCGATCTGAGTGGACCGCTGACTCCCTAATTGGTCCCGAGGCCGGAGATCGAATGCAGCATCCGCGAGCCGAACCCTAACCCTAATTCTACGAGGCTTCTCTCTGCTTTCAGATCTGAGAGAAGAAGAAGAAAACCCTAACCCTAGAGAGAGAAATAATGAGGGAGGGAGGAGGGGGCCAAAGCGCTGCTCCTGCGAGATATAATAAGAGCAAGTGTGCGTTGTGTTGCAGAGATTTTGATTGTGTTTGCAGGCGGTGGTCTCTTGACAGTTTGAAGGATTTGGGATTTGAGATTTGGGATTTTCTTACAAATGAAAGAGGGAGGGGGAATGGGGAAAGACAAGAAAGCCCCCTGGATTTATTATTGTGTGTTAACGGATTTTTTTTTGAATTTTTTGAAATTTTGCTTTTTGGCGATTTCTTTTTCCTTTTTTTTTTTTTCACTTTTCAAAATATTCATTAAACCATTTTCCCTGTTTGATTAAGGGTAGAAGTGAGGAAGTGATAAAGTGGGAATAGTTCTCTTTGGAACTTGAAAATTAGTTAGTAAATTTTTCGGTATTTGAATGCTGTTGCGAAGTGTAGTTTGAAAAATGTTATGTCTTTTTCGGTATTTGGATGGTAATGCGGAAGTGAAAGTGAAAAAGTTGAGCACAAAGTTGACCGCAAAAATAATATTAAAATAAAAATTAATTAAGAAAAATAAAAAATAGACTGTAATTAGAATGCAAGTGAGGTTTACATGATCAAAAATTAACTGTTTTGTTCTACAATTTATTACAAATAAGATTTACATGACCACAGAATTAATTGTAGCACTCCAGAAACGAGGAAAGTGATGTGTAAACGAGAAAAGAGAAAAGGAAAAAAGATTTTCTTATTTTCTTTTTCCGGTGTTTGAATAGATAGGGAAGTGAGCGATTATACTCCCCTATTTTCTTACTTCCGCCCACTTCCTTGCAACCAAACACGCCTAGATGTTCACCTTCGTTTTGCAACATCAGAAAAGAAAATGAAAAACAGTAATGAGACCTCCACAAATTTCAGCATTACAATAACGTTACAACCAAATAGTAATCTTGCTTGATTGATCAAATCACAAACATGAACTCACTTCCAAATTGGATGGGTTCAGCAAATCATGATTTAAATAGATCTCAAACATAGAAGTGGGGGCCACCAAGATCTTTGATATGGCCCACTTCCATGTTTCCTTGGATGATGCTCCACTAGGGCCTTGCTTTGGTGGAAAGCATGTAGGTTGAGGTCCATCAAAATAGTCTAAAGATCCAACTAAAAAGCACTCTTCATTTTGCCAGATTGTTAGGTAGCATATCTCACATTACAACATCATTGCATATAATTAGGGGGGGAAAATATAGCCATAGGAAAAAAATTACCATGATTAAAACTCTGATTACCGTTATAATCACGCTAAAGCCGCAAGATAACAAGTCCATTGATTACAAATTTAATATAAATTCACTTTTAAGTTAGCTAACTTGAATTTGAATTTTGAACTTTTCATTTTTTTTTTTTTTTTTTGGGTAATTATTGTGATGGAATGGGGACAATGCTTAAAATCATAGACTAGTAATAAAGGGTGGGCCTACCCTAGGGGTGGCAGACGGGTTGCGACCCGCCAGACCTGACCCGAAGTTAGCGGGCCTAAGTTTGGGTCGTAATCGGGTCGACCTGTCTGACCCGATTATTAAATGGGTTGGGTCGACCCGAACCCGCTTGACCCGCCAGACCCGATTATTCTCTCTCCTCCTCGGCCTCCTCCCCTTGATCTCCTCCTCTGTCGCCCCCGCCTCCTCCCCTTCGCCTAAATCAAATTGTCAAAAAATATGAGTAAGACCAGTTTTGAACTCGTGGCCTCTAATGTGTAGAGTTTAGTGTGATGACTAACTATACCACCCAACAATTTGGTAAAAAAAGTGTAAATAAATTGTATTTAAAATTTAATAATCGGGTCAAATGGGTCGGGTCGCCCCGCCCAAGAATGGGTCGGGTCTTGGTCTGAATTTTTGACCCGTATAATAATCGGGTCGGGTCGACCCGACCCGATTATTATATGGGTCGAGCAGTAATCGGGCCGGGTCGACCTGACCCGACCCAATTGCCACCCCTAGCCTACCCCCCATGTTATAATCATTCTGTTTGTGGCAAGATGGAATGTTTAGTCTATTGAGTTGAAACTTGAAAGCTACTCTTCATCTGTTATTTATTTTTCCACATTTTTAGATTTCTTTTAGTTTTTTGACCAGTTTTGTTTCTGCTCTATTTATAGGCCAGCAACATGTCAATATGAATTGCCCTTTTTTTTTTTTTGTTTTTTTTTTTTTTGACATAAGTCTGAGTTTTCTTGCAATAAATGCCAAATTGAGTTGCTTTGGATGCTTAATGTTGTCCTGGTTTGAGAGAGCCTTAAGCATGTATTTTACTTGACTGTTTTATGAAGAGAAGACATCTGGAGGAATTATGCAAGTCTTCATGTGTGAACTAATAGAGAATTATTTAAAAGAGTGTGTTTAAATTTATTATAATTGTGTGATTTGCTTGTTCCCATGTTCTCAGCTTTTTGGTTAATGTCACCATCTTCATGTTAACAGTATTCTGAAAGCTGCAGTCAACAGTATTTTGTTGTCTGTAGAGAGAGGAAATAGTGAGAAGAGGGTTGTTATGGAGTCCCAAAGTGAGAGACAAAGAACTCAAACTGGTCAAAATGGTGAGTGCCCAACAAAGGCCAACCCCTTGTTTAAATACTTCTGCACAAAGGGCAGGTTAACAATCAGAAAACAAAGGCTTAAATCCAGAAAATTACATGAATTTGCATCTATCTTCAGAAAAACTACCATGAACTTGTTTTACCAAGATAGTTTTTTGAAAATCAATGTAAGTTCTTGATAGATTTTTGTATTTAAGCCGAAAACAAACAGGTAGGAGTCGACTTTGATGCAACAACACAATCTCAGAACTTGGCATCTCTTCAAAATCAAAACTGAACCAGCCATACCCTGGCCTAAAATTGGCTCAGACATGGTTGAATCAAGTTGATTCGGGAAAACTAAAAGCAGATGAGACAGAAAATTTTAGACACAGGGTCTGCTTCTGTTCCAAGTGATTAAAACTTTTCTTTACAGAGGTTAGAGTGCAAATGAAAGGAAAGAATCAGATTCTTTTCGCCCGCTTCTGGACTTTTCTTTTCCATCTGTTTCATGCAACCCAAAACAATCTAAGACATATAGAAACTATTAGAAATTTTGATATAACAAGATAAAGCAATATACATAAATTAGTTTTCATTTCTTAACGAGCTTCTGAACACATCAGCAAGATAAAGCAAGATACACCAATAACTACAACTTATTTTTTCACAACAGCCCCTCAAGTTTATTTGTACACTATCACTCGACAAATATGGTTGTAGACTTCTGGATATTGCCAAGACAAGCCGATCAGTGCTTCCCCTTGGCCTTGGGCTTCTTCACTATCATCACGGTGCAGTGTGCATGGTGAGCGCAGTAATCGCTCACACTCCCCAGAACAGCCCTGCATAAAAACAGAAATATAATTTCAGTAGTGTCCATATACAAAGAATTTGAATGAACACCCAAGGAGTGAGCACAACGTTTCCTTTATCTTCATTAGTTACAGGTAGCACACGAGATGGACAGCTGAATTTAACCATTCAGGTATGAAGTGAAATGCCCAGCAGCCAAGCGAGAGGGGGGTGGTTTGCACCTTGGTTATATAAGCTTACAGTGCACAACCAAACTCATTTTACCTGTCAACTGGTCATAATCTGCCATGCCATGCTGCCTACCTTGGTCAAGGGTGCCAAGAATGAAGAAACTGGCACCAACTCATGGAGAGTTTGAGGATGATAGCTGATTGCAATACCTTAATCAATTATTCTGACAAGCTTTCTAGATTTTGCGGTGTGCTCCATAGCCGTCCATATTTGATGGGAAAAGTTTTAGATAATAACATTTATGAAAAATTAGATCCGACTTCACTTTGCTAATATGGCAGAAGACCAGTACTTATGTTGCTTTGACGGAAATGCAGATGGAAGTAGTTTCCTTTAATTTCATTTCTTCTGCTTTTTGTGTTTAAAATTTGTGAATAGGTGAAGTACAAAGTCAAGAAAATATTTAAAGAAAAGACCCCACAATCCATAGCAATTGAGACAAAACAATTTTGTTTAGTTCTACATAAACTACTCAAGTTGGCAGGCCAACAGAGAGCCTCTTTTACAATATGAGTTGCTCATATTTAAGCAGAGATGTGAATCATGTGATAAGGGAAGACATACTCTAAGCACGTAAATACAGGAATTACTGCCCTCTTTAGGCATATACTACTTTAAACTCTGTGTTTCTCTCCAGACTGTTCTCAAATTTAGTTTGCCATCTCCAGAACAAGACCAATTCTAATTAGACCCGAATATTTACTATTATAGTCAGACCTTTGAGGGTCCACGATTTGTAGGCCTGACCACGGTTCCGGAACCCACGGTTCCGGGTCCGGAACCGCCCCTTAATGGGCGGTTCCGATTTCGGAACCGGGTGGATCCGGTTCCGGAACCGGTCTAATCCGGGTTTTTTTTTTTTTTTAATCCGACATGTGAATTGCCAATTACAATTTATTTTTCAAAATGGTTAAAAAAATAGATTAAATAAAAAATTAAATAATTAAATTTTAACATGATTATTTTCAATTATTACTCATTTAATATCTAAGAAAAATTAACAATATAATAAAAATAATAAAAAATAAAAAATTACTAATTTTATAAAAAGATTTTTAGAGGATTTTGTAGATAGACTTTGTAGAGAGATTTTGTGGAGAATTATAGAGAGAGATTTCAGAGAGAATTTTTATAGAGGAATTTGTAATTTGATTTGGTGTGGAGAATGAGAGAACTTGAGTGTTATTTATAGATTAGAAATAATATTTAAAAAACAAAAATTTTAAAATAATAAAAAAAATTCTCTATCCCCCCCCCCCCAAACGGTGGGCCAATGTTCACATTTTTGAACGTTGGCCCTCCAACGGTCCAATTTAGGGAGAGTTGGAGAGCCCAGAAGAAAAAAAAAAACCTAAAATCCTATATTTAAAAGGCCAGGTCCACCTGTCAAGCGGGCCGGTTTAAAAAAATTAATTAATAGGGCCGCCGGCCCAAAGGCTGAACGACCCTTACAAAAAAATTAAAAAATAAAAAATAAAATTATGTTTCGAAATCGGGAACTGAGTTCAGAACCGGAACCAACGGTTCCCGGTTAGGTTCCCAGTTCTGAACTGAAGAAACCGAAACCGGTTCCGGTTCGATTTGAAATCGTGGAACCAACGGCGGTAGCCGATTTCAGTTCCAGCGAACTAGTTCACGGTTCAGTTTGGCGGTTTGAACCGAACCGGGGTCGGATCTACTGATTTGGCACTAATTTGGTTTCAATGGTATCACTGTAATGAAAAGTTGGGACACAATAAGCCATAAGCGTAATGACAACTTCGTTTTAATTGTGCAACTGCATGTGCAAAAAGATCTAGTTTTATTTTGTTGGAAGATGGTTAGAAACATAAAACATTAACTTACTAAGTTAATTGGAACAATAACCACCCCCCCCCCCCCCCACCCCAAAAAAAAACACATCCCCCCACAAAAAAAAAAAAAAAAACCCCAACCATAAGAATAGTGTTACATACACAACCAACAAATTACTATTAGCACACAGATATCACTAAACCTCTATACAATTGAGTTCAAAGTGGCCGAAATCCTGGAGTAATGAAAAAGTAGAGAAACATTCCAAACCTTTTAATAGCTCCATGACCATGGTTGCCCACAACCAACATATCCGCGTGGTATTTTTCTACTGTTTCACAAAGCACATTCCTTGGATCTCCTTCCACAACCTCATAAGTAACATCATTCACCTGCAAGTAAAATAAAAAATGCTTGCATAAATAGAGTTTTTAAACAAACTTGTGCCAACTCCTTAAAAGTGCAACTCAACGTAGGTAACACCACAAATTTTAGCTGAGAAAGGAAAGCCTCACTAAAAACTCCATGACTGTTAGTAACCTGAGGACAACAATAAGGATGATCAAAACTGTGCCGCGAGAAACATGAATGCAAGTAGATTTAGCTTTTGTTAACCTCTTGAATTCAAATAATCCAACGAACAACTCGAGATGCTCGGAAATGCTACAAAAAGTTGCCGCGCAGTCAACATGCTTGTTTGCATGTAGTCTAGAAAAACTGTAGGCAAATTCCATAAGCCTAGTCTAATCAAGCCATTATTCTCGTACATTCTTATTAAGAATGCGCTTCACTGACTACCATCTTACTAAAGAAAGCTATGCCCCCAAGATCTGTGGGTTGTCTTCTCCTCACTCGTTCCTTCTTCACCCTCCTATTTTAATTAAAAATGTATGTGATACAGCATTTGTTATAGCCTTATGCTTTTCCCAAACTATTACAGTGGAAATATATGAGTTTTGTTGAAAAATAATGTTTATATGCTAAAATCCGACGCAATACATGCACAACCAAAGGCCCAAATTCCTTCACCTTCTCAAATACCCAAATCAATAAAAGAGTTGTTAGGGATTCAGAAAGATCAAAAATTGACAAACTAGCTGTTAGAAGTTGGGTTAAGGTCAAAATCAGATATGTGGCCCTAGCCCAGCCCTAAACTTTTTAGGACCTACGCTTTTGGCCCGGCACCCCTTCTGCACTTTACTAACACCAAGTCCTATTATTGTGCCCCGGCAAGCTTCAGGCCATCCTTGCGGCTTTGTGGCAGCCTTATCAAGTGTTCAAATGAACCAAATGGGCATTAAGCTGGCCAAAATTTTTAACATATTTATTTTAGAACCTCGGCGTGATTAAACTTAGGATCTTTCTCATATCTACACCCAAATCTTTCATATTCTAAAATTACCCCTCAAATCATCATAATTGCTCAATTGTCCTCAAATTCTTTTAAAACAATAAAATTAC
Organism: Agave tequilana; assembly: GCA_038442645.1. Classification (NCBI taxonomy): domain Eukaryota; kingdom Viridiplantae; phylum Streptophyta; class Magnoliopsida; order Asparagales; family Asparagaceae; genus Agave; species Agave tequilana. The sequence continues at coordinate 25,159 of JAVJIF010017334.1, forward strand.
ACCTATAGTCAGCTCACGTGAGATTTTTAACAGTTTAAGAGTAAGATTATTATTTTACCTTCACCATTACAATTTACAACGACAATTATATCTATCTACTGTGAATAGAGAAAAAATCTCTCATCAATGACCGGCCCCTTCAGCTACTTTGCTGCTGGCCTCGGCTTCCTCCTTGTCGCTGCCCTCAAAGCCCTACTCTCCTTCAAGCCCCTTCGCTCCTTCCTTTCCCTCGACCTCTCTTTCCTCCGCTACCTCTCCATCCTTCTCTCCTCTCTTCATCCTTTATTCCCTCCTCTCTTCTCTATCCTTCTCCTCTGGCGACCCCCTAGGCCCTACCCTCCTCCTCTCCGCTGCTGCCCCTTCCTCCTCCCCTCCCTCCCCTCCTCTCCTTCCTCTAGGAGCTTCTCTTTCTATACCTCTGCTGTCACAACCTCGACGATGTCAAAAGCCGCTACTTCGACCTCCTCGTTCTCGTCCTCGTCCTCCTCTGCCTCGCCTCCACAACCCTCCCTCGCCTGATCCACGCTCTCTCGCCTTGCTCCCGCTGGCGGCCTCGCCCTCCACGGCACATGGCTGCTCCAAATGGCCTTCTCCTTCTTCTCCTCCATTGTCGCCCAATGGCCGCCCTCTACGAAGTCGTCGCCTCTCTCTCTATCTCGTGACCGAGCACAAACTTGGCCATGACCAGCAATGTCGATCTCCTTTCAGCCCGCCGCCGTGTCCAAGATCAGTAGCAACAGGCTCGCCACCGACGCACCCACCACCGCCAGCAGCAAGCCCGTCACGACCACACCCACCACCACTGGTTTTCATCTAAATAGCAGCAGCAGATTGTGAACCTTCAAATCTTTTTTCTTCTCTTCCCCCCAAAGTGTGTGATGAATCCAATAGATTCACAAGTGATTCATTTTTGGTGGGTTAGTTTGTAAAATTAATTGTTGAAGCTTGATCATTTGATCAAGTGAAATGATGAATCCAAATTGAGAAAAATAGAATTTTCAGGGTTCCTGTTTGCTGGGATTCTTGATAAATTTGATTAATTTGTTCCATTATATTTCTGAACTTGAGAAGCATAGTTCACATACTTTGAGCTAATTGATAAACATGATTCTAAGATTGAGTGGTGAGCAAACATTAAGAAGAGTGTAAGCAGTTAATCAGAGCATGAGATTTAATTTTTTTCTACAAACACAATTCTATGAAAAAACTTACAGAAAACGGTTTTCATAAAACACAGGCAACCAAATTAGCTGGCCATGATCGAAGACCAATTTTGATTATTTTCCAATTGCTGGTTTTGATTTATTTGGAATTGGATGAGCAATCTTAGTAATGGGATTTATGCTAATATTAGAGATATCGCTTCTAATTTGCAGTGAGTTTTGAAGAACATTGATGGCGAGGGACTTCGGAGAGAGCAAAACAGTCAACAACGAGTGAGATCAGAGGTGAGGCGGAGTTTAACTCTCGTGATGTGATGGCTATCGACAGCAAGATAGGACGGCGGACGTTGACAAAACTCTGGCAAGGTTGACCGGATTTAATGGCAGGCACGGATGGAGAAGCAGAGAGAGGAGGCCTAAGAATTAAAAATGAGATAGGCCTTGTTTGGCCCCATCTGCTGAACTGCGTTGTGCTGAAGGCAAGCTGCTGAGTTGAGTTGTGTTGTCTGATATTTTTTATGTTTGTTAAAGAACTTTCTGAAGCTGTTGAACTGTTATTAAGCTGTTGCAAGTATATTTGGTAAATCTGAGGAATGAAGTATTGTTGAGTAAAAATGACCAAATTAGAAAGTTATTTATATTGATTGTATGTATGTGAAAATTTCAATTTTCATACCAATTTTTTTCATCTAAATTAATAAATAAATAATTTATAAAGTATAAATATATTTAGCATAAATAATTGGTGGATTAAAATAAAATATATTATCATTACGCCAAATACTCGAGTAGATGAATATCTGAGAATTCAAAATTTTACTGTCACTCAAAGAACATGTCGTATACATGTTTATCTTAGTTCTACCAAACTACGAGCAATAAAATCTCGTATTTGGTCCATTTCTTTGGTATTATTTGTTATATGCTCTTCAATATTTCTTTTTTTAGGGTTAGTTTTGTCCACTGAATAAGTTTTGCCTATCTTTTTTTGTAAAAGATACTCTAAGCCACTTAACCAATAAGCTGCTGAAAATGTTTTTTAACTCAGCAGTTCAGTTGCTTTTTGGGTCATCAAACACTAGTCAGACTACTTACCAGCTAAAAAGTTGCTTTTCAGTGGGGCCAAACAGGACCATAGTTGCAAGGATATTAAAGAGATTTCACAAATACATAACAGAAGTGCAGGTAAGTTCAGAAATATGAAAAAACTTAGAGGGTAATTGAGCAATTATGATGATTTAGAGTTAATTTTAGAAATATGAAAGATTTGGGAGATAGATATGAGAAAGACCCTTGAAATTATTAGCATTATGGTAAAAGAGCATATAAATTTGAAACATAGGTGGAGAATTCAAATCTCATATGCAGGTAAGAAATACAGAAGACATAATTTTCTTCTATTAACCAAACTCAATCAGTTCCACCCTGATTGGGATTTCTTAAAGCTACCAGAACTGGCTGCAAATAATACCTGGTTGGCAGCACAAATCTCCCTGGCCTTCTCAATGATTGCCCCAGCAGTCTTCCTCAAATCAGCCTCCACAACTGGCAGCACGTTAATGCTCCCTGCATCCAATTAATAAAAACCCCATTTTTTTTTCTCGAACAAACAACCGATAGAAAAACAATAAAAAGGGCCTTAATTTATTCCAAGATTTTGTGGTACCGGGGCCGATGATCCCGACGACGGAGGCGGCGGAGCGCTTGGCGTGGACGAGGACCAGGCGGAAGAGCCGGGTGGCGCCGCCGGAGGAGAAGAAGCGGCGGAGGGTCCACTGGAGGGCGTAGCGGCTGTGCTCGCTCTCGTCGATCCCCATCACCATCACCTGCTTCTCTAATCCAGAAGCTGCCGCCTCATCCGCCATTTTGCTTCCTTTCTTCACAGAGACAGCGAAAGAGGAGGGAGAATGAAGTAGAAAACACTGGAAGAAGAAGAAGACAAAAAAAAAAAAAGTTCCCGCGTGTGGTTTTTTTTTGCCGCAACAGAAATGTGACACGTGGGAGAGATGACAGCCGTAGTTTCTAGCAATCACTTAATAAAATTAATTAAAATCAGACCAATTGTTTTACTATTGTGAATTTGATTATGAATTGATAATAATTAGTAAGAATATTATCTTTATTTTTACTTTAAAAAAAATATAAACCTAAAATATTGAAAGAATATTTTTAAAATAAATTGAAAAATAATTACATACTTTCAAATTTCATAATCTTATTTATAATTGTTACATGTTCACTTTGATAAATGAAATTTTAAATTTTTCTTATAGACTTGCTTATAATCTAGATATTTGATATATGTGTGTGGATGTACATAGATATATAGAGCTTATTCAAATCGAATTTGAGCAAGTAGGTCTAGTTTGAGTTTGGTTCGTTTATAAATTCGAGCTTGATTTTAAGTTCGAGCTTGATTTTAACTTGAGTTGTTTGTTTGTTTGAGACCCAGAGAAGACCAAGATTATATGAAGGCAACATCGTACATCACTTATCCTTACCTTCTTCCATTTCTTCATTTCTGGTGACTTTTCGCGTTGAAATTTTTGGTTTTTGGTCATGACTTAAGTATGTTTACAGAATGATATTTGTATGAGTGGACATGGATTGTTTTGCATTATCATTCATTATGCTTTAGAAGTGAATGAATTTAAGAAGAAGAAAAATAAATAAATAAATGGTCGCACAAGTGAGATATTAGAGTAAACTAAATGCACCTTGTTTCCACAGGAGTAAAAGTTGGGTCACATACGGCAATACTTAACAGGGTTTCTAAACATGTCATATAATTCCTTTAACTTTTTGAAGCCATCATATTTTGAAGCCATCATATTTTCATACGCTGGATTTTTTTATAATAATATAGATTCATGGATGCATCTTTTGAATGTTTATCATGATACCGTGGGATGTAATTCTTTCTTCCAATTCTCAGTGCTGTTTTAATACTTTTAAGAGCAAGATGATAAGGTGGCATGATGAAATATCGGGAGAGTTCTCAATAAATTCTTAGTATTCATCAAAAATCTTAAGAAATCATGGGAGCTCAATTTTCACTTATTACTAATATTTATGGTGTATACATTATCAACTGTAAAATCTAATTCTCGGAATTCGTACCCGGATATGTGTCTCGATCTTTCACTCGTGTTTTTTATGTTTTCTTGTAAATATTTTTTTTACTATTATTTTTATTGTTGTTATTGGTATCAGACTCGTATTTGGTGGATTCAGAGTCAGTCTAAGTACAAACTCAGGACCCGAGCTCCTTCATACAGTGGTACTTCTTGATTTGACTTTTTTTGTAGTTAGATTAGACCTATTTCAGTTTTAAATATTATTTTTTCATATTGTGAATTTTTCAGAATTTTCTGAAATTTTTCTGACTTATTTTGCAAATCTTCTTAAATTTGGTATCGACCGGTATTGCTGATCGATTCCGAGATTTTAAATTTGTAAACGGGGTTAAATTTCTTGAATTTGGTTTCACAGTATTTCTCGCGATAATATTTTCTATTTTAGAGATTTTTTTTGGGATTTTTTACTGAATTAATCAAAATTTGGCTGAATAAAATAATATTGTTATTTTCGTTTCTTTTCTTTCTTTTCCCTTCTCCACACCTTTTCTTTTCTTAATTTCCCATTTTTAAATTTCCAATTTTCTTTTTTTTTTCATTTTTTCTTTTCCTTTTTTCCTTTCTTTCTCCTTTTCTCTTTCCTTTTTCTTTTTTTTTTCTGTTTTTTCCTCTCCCCCCTTCCCCATGCGTCAGCCGACCACCCCATACCCTCTCCTGTCACCTGCCAACACCCACCCCATCACTCCCTTGTACTCTCTCTATCTCCCTCCAACACTTCATCTCTCTCACTCTCTTTCTCCATCTCTCTCCCTCTAATATCTCTCCTCCTCTCTCCCTCTCTTTCACTCTTCTCCCTCTCCCCCTTGGTTGCATCCTGCCAGCCATCATCAGCACAACCGTCGTCGGTGCTGCCCCTGGCCACCGGCGAGTCCTCCTACAACCACTATCTCCACATCACTTCCCCTCCACTCCATCACCTCTACCAGACCACCATCACCAAATCCACAACCTCCCCCACCTTCATCTCCACCATTCCCTCCTCCTCTCACCACCGCCTCATCACCACCGTCACCTCACCACAACCATCTCCACTCCACCATTCCACCCTCTTCACTTCAACCACCACCACCAGTATCCATCACCACCACCACTTCTGCCACCCATAACACCATCAACACCACCAACTCCATCTGCAACACCTCACTCTACCACCACCATCACCATCTTCATCGTCATCTACAAACAAGACCACCACCATAATCCAACTCCTCCACCGTCTTCACCATCCAACTCCACCTACACCTCCACCTCCATCTCCTTCACCTCACCGCCATTCCAGCACTCTTCCTCCTCCTCAACCACTCCACAACCATCACCAACTCACCACCTGTCATCACCATCCCCACATCATCGTCAATAGCAAAAACAACAACATCTTTACCATCATCATCTTCACCACACTTCAACTACCACCTTCATCCCTCCTCCACCCGGGGGCCCAACTGTTGCCGGTCCTCTCCAGCCGCCCAGGCCTGCCGGCCACCTCCGGTCGACCTCCAAGCCGTCAGCCAACCCCCTTTCCCTTTTCTTCATTTCCTTCATCTCTCTTTCCTTCTATCTTTCTCCCTCTTTTTATTTCTCTACTAGTCTCTTTTTCTCTCTGTTTCTCTCATACACACACTTTCCTCATTTCTCTCCCTCCCCTTCTCTCTCTCTCTGTCTCACGTCCACTCTCTCTCATGCTCTCCCCTATCTTTCTCTAGTCTGATTCCAATTATCTCTATCTCTTGTTTCGCTCTCTGTTTGCCCTAGTTGTCCTCTCTCTTTCTCTCTCCATCTCACCCTTTCTTTCTCTCTCTCCCTCTCTTCTATTTCTTTCTTGCTCTCTCCCCCTAATTATCTCTTTCTATTTCTCTCTCCTCGCGTGCTTCTCGCGTTAGCGCCATCGGCATTCCCCGGAGTCCATCGCCACGCCCGAGCCATCACCCGATGAGTACCACTTTTTGGTTATTGCGAGTGTCTGCTTTTACACTTTTTGGTGTTTGGGCGAGTTCCATTATTTGCATGTGATTTCATGTATTCATATTGTTGGATATGTGTAATTGGTGGGCAGTGTTATATTGTGGGCGATTGGTTGTAGTTGTGTAGTTGATGTTTGTAATTGTGTGGGTTGTGTTGTATTGTATTTTGTGGTGGTTATAACAGCGTAAACGGTACTTATATATGCATGTAACTGGATTAACGGTAGTGCAGGTTGCAAATATTCTGGCTAATGCCCTCGGGCAAACTATCCTTCGGGGTTGCGTTGTCTGAGAGACCATTCTGCAAGCTATCCAATAGGCTTCAACCTTGTACCCTCTGTTGGTTTCGTGGTAACTTGGTAGGGTGGTTCGCCAGGTTGCATTTACTATGGACTTCGACCTTTTGGGTTTTGTTAGCTTTGTCGAGAACCTAGCTACGCCATGTGATTGCGAGCCGAGCTTAATTGTGTAGCCTTGTCAGGCATGGTTTAACTATGCTCCCGCTTTGCTTAGTCTCCCGGCTCAACCGCTTCGGAGTTTCTTTTAAATTAGCTCCCACCTGGAAGGTGAGCTTAGCGCTCAACACTTATTCGCTAGATTCCTCTGAGAGGGAGCTTTGTCGTGTGCAACAGTATAGTTCCTTGTCCCTCGAGTCAAATACTTGTGTAGCTCCGTCGTGCACTTTAGCGATTAACGTTGCTTGCTGACTTTGCCCCAGCACTGCTTAGCTTCGCATGTTTGTGCACCTAGTCATTATTATCTGCTTGTCCCTTTACTGTATATGCATGTGTGTTTGGCACTAACATTTCTGCATGTACATACTTAGCCTTCGGGCTTAACCGCTTCGCAGTTTCACAATTCAGCCTTCGGGTTTAACCTCCGGATTTCATATAGCTTCGCCAGGAGGCGAGCTTAGCACTCAGGGCTTTACTGGTAAACTCGTTCGAGCGTAGATTCGTTGCGTGCGTTAGCAGAGTGTTTCATACGTCGCCTCGCCGCGAGCGTAGCCTCGCCCAACGCGTTAGCGTCTAGACCTGCACGTTAACTCCGCTAGAAGCCAAGCTCCGTCGTGTACCAAGTGTTATGCTTATGGGGCCTATCTTATTCTAGCTTAACTAACCCTGACTGGATAATAAATTAATAGTTTAATTAATAATTGTTATTAACATGGTTGTGAAGAATTTAAAATATTTTACTCATACTGTACTCTGTTACCACGACACATGACCAGCCACTCACATGATATTTTGACCAATGTATTGTTGTACTTCACCCGTACCATGACACCGACATGCTAATGACCTGATTCATGATTATCGCTTTTACGGGGACTAGACACTTGTTGTCATGTTATACACCAGAGATCATATACTCTTGTATCACGTATGCTTTCCCCTATTATTATATTCATGTTAATCTCTGTAAATCGATTATCATGAACATAACCTGTAATAATTGGACAACTTACACCGGGACGTGGGAAACTGATGGAATCAATATGTGTACGTATTTATAATGGTCAAATATTGTGCGACTGAAACTTCTATTCTACTTGAAGGCCGCCAGGTGTTTTGGTGGGGTGTCCAAATTTCATGCTCCCAGGGCATACAAATAAGACCATTGTGACTTAGCAATCGATTCTAGCTCAATACCGAATGCTCTTAAGGTTGTTGTCCCCGGTATGCACGGGACCCACTATAAATATGGTTCGTTGACCCCCCATCAGTTTTCAATAATCAATCTCGGCTTACTAATATGTGAATGTATGTATACTAGGACGCCGGGACACATATTTAGACATACGAGTTAGACGAATAATGATAATATTATAATAAGATGAATACATACTACCAGATTTCACGCTTATTCCATGTTACATCATCTTGTTGTGATTAGTCCATGCTTGCATGTCTTGTAACACGACACATTACTTGTGGCACGACACATTGTCTTACACCAAACATAACTTAATTATCTAATAATAATGTCAGGAGCGAGTGTTTTTCTGTCACTCCCTCGTTCGAATAATAGTATCCGTATATCAAAGTTCGGATGTGTTCTGCTGGCAGTACGGACTTCAGTATAAACTGTCAGTGTTATGAGACACTGGAGGGGAATTATTAAAATAACAGATGACACTTATTATTACTATTGTTATGTGATTAAGTTATCATGCCCTTCACTTGTATACTAATTCTGTGCTGCAATAATTATTCTTGATATACCGGGTACTGGGCTACACCAGTCCCACTTCGTGTAAAAGGATAATGATATATCTGTTTATGTTGTTCTCTTATTCTGTATGTAAACACTTAAGGGCAACTCAGGTTGTATGCTATACACTTAGTCGATAGTGACATGAGGTATAAGGTATATATATGAGGGCTTTCTTATTTAGATTATTCTCTCGACATGCTAATCTCATAAAGCCATAATTGAGCTTGTACAACTGGTTTTGCTAACATTTGCATTTATCGGATTCTAACTCAGATTTTATTTCGGACTTCGTGTTTTGGATTTTAATTCGAATTTTGAATGCTTATGTTATTGTACTTAATCTCTTGCTTTGTTTGTTCCTGATTATTTATTGTTTCTTACATGCCTGCATGACTCGAGTACACAATACACTTTTCAGTACACGTGTGTTTTCTTAAGCACGCCATTTGGTTTCATTTTACGTACTCGTTGGGTTATTTCCTGACAAATCTGGACCTGCATGTCCAGATTTTGAAGCTGGATCGCAGTGGGCTCTTCCATGGAGGTTCTTTGCGCAGCGGAAGCATGGTGAATCACCGATAGATCGTCTGTAGTTCTTCTCTTCTAGCCCCCATATTGATTGGCTCCCGAGGTTTCATTTGTAGCTCGTGAGCATCTATCAGCTCTTGTACCTTGTATATCACTTTGTAAACCATATATTTTGCGCCTTTTTGTGATGTAATATTCATGTAATATTGTGTCACAGTCTGTGATAACTGAATACTTATATTAGTTTGTTGGAATGTATAATATCACATACTTTTGTACTCTGATTCTTATCTGTATTAATGCTTAGCGTACATATGTGAGGATATTTTCGCCCTGCGTATGTACGTCGCAGTAGCGTCCCCGTATCCACAGGAGCAGGACGTTACACCAACTCTGCTGAATGAGAATGCCACCACAGTACATTTGTGGAGTTCTTTTCGTATCGAATAAAAGATTCGGGGTTAAGTCCGACTTGCACAGTTAAATCTTATTCTTAAGAAAGAGTAACCCATTTTACGTGGAATCCTCCCTCCATTGAAGGACACCCAATGATGTTTAAAACTTTCTATGACATGAACAAAAAATAGAAGTCTCAAAGTATCTCATTTTACGTGGAATCCTCCCTCCATTGAAGGATACTCGATAGTGATCTCATTTGCCGCACAGAAAAAAAGTTGAAGAGATGACAGTGATGAGTAAATAATCCTTGCCAGACAATCACAGTACATTCCCACAATGCAGACACACTGATGCACCACTTCCTTTGATTACATATGCATGAAGAAATTCCTTTTACAAGTACCTCCACTTCTGGTCCACATCTGCACTGGCCGTTAAAACTATCTAATGCTACCACCTCTGATGATTTGGGAAAGAAGTTCATACCGTCTCCAATGAAAATTTTGTTGCCTACACAAACTTACAGCCTAAGCAACTTCCCGACACAAGCGTAAAACAGCACATAGACCAACCCTAAATGAACAAATATTTTCCAAAATAATGAAAACCTACACGCATTGAAGTGTGCAAGAAAACTCTTTTAATTAAAGGTTAGTGGTGAGAGCTTACATACAGGTGAGCCACGCAGAATGCTGGGCAAGGGGAAGAGTGTGCAGCAGGTTAGCAGAGAGAAAGCGCCAGAAATTGAATCACTATGCATCTCTGCGAGGTATAAAGTAGCGTATATGCTAGGTTGCACAAGTGAGAAACATTTCACATTAGAAATAAAAGAAAGGCGAACAAAAACACATCCCAACAGACAACGTTGAAGCATTTCAAACAAGAAACTCCTCCCCAAAATTTCCTACAGACCTGAAAGAAGAACTCAAGGCATTCACTTCCATGTATTCACATCCCGAATAGATATTCCCCCCAATAACACCAACCATCTAAGAAAAATGGACCCAGCAATAACCAAGAGCAAAGAAGAAATCACACTCTCTCACAACCAATATAAGAGGTATAACTCGGACAAAAAAGTTTGATAAAAAACAACTACAGAAAACCAAACAGTATTATTAAAGTACCAGCTAAAAAATACTGTATAACTCAAACCACACAATAATGCCACAGATAAACATGATAACGTAATACTAAACAACATCATCTCCCATTTGGGACTCTAAGTCTTACGACATTCAGTGCTCTAGCACTTGACCTCCTTCAGGCCATGGGCAAAGTACAAAAAGGTCGGATCGGCGGCACCTTCCTTGTAGTACGCAAAGACCAGGCTGCCATCATCGTGCATGCTCTCGCCGACGAAACTGCAGACGAGAAACACATACTTGTATCAGAAAGGATGCAATACAAAAGACCATACAAGAACAGCTTCCTTAAAAAGGCATTATCTAAATACCAAATAAAGAAATGAACAACAATCAATTTGGTGAGTACCCAAGCATATGCACAACAAATTTAGAATCATTTTATATAGCGCAGCATCTGGCTGAAGCATAATGGAAGAATTTTATTTTCATAAAACCCTAGTGGCGAAAGATATTGCATGGTACAAATGACTAGCGTGCAGGTACAGTTCAAAAGCTCCCATGGACTAATGAGCAAAATATGATTACATCCTGAAGCATTGCACATAAATATGGGTTGAAAACAGGTTAGTTTCTAAATTAAATTTGGTCTTATAAATTTCAACTGGAACTAAATACAGATAGAATTAGGGACGTCTAGGCATGAAGTGACTGAAGCCTATAAAGTGTTTAGAATAAGGAGCATGTCAGCCTTTTAATTACAGATGTCCTCATGCTAGATGTAAATAACTAAATGTAAAGTAGGCCACCATAATATCAGCCTCTAAATGTACGGAACACCACTATAAGTAACGAAAAGAATTACTCAGCAGAATCCAAAAAACATTAGCCAGATACCAGCTTAAAACTGATACCACAAAGTCCATCACCAAACCTATCCTGACATCACAATCAGCCTGATCCTTAATTGAATGATCAGTCCTAAAATCATTCAATGCTGGTTCATAGTTCTACTAAGCAAAACTCCGATATAATTTTAGTTACACCCATTTTTTTTATTAGAGTCACAATTCCATCTGCCTAACAACTGAAAGATGGAATAAGAAATGACCAGAAACAAAACAATTGTCTCAGTTGAGAATAAAGTGAGGAGAACACACTAAGATGGTTTGGTGGCTTTGGACATTTGCAAAAGAGAATATTAAGCAAGCCAGTTAGGAGAGGTAGTGTCACGTTCAAGGCAGCAAAAAAAGAAGAATAAACATAAACCAACATGGCTTGAGGCAATTAAAAGAAATAAGGTTGCTTTAAACTAATCAGAGCAAGGGTCCTCAGCAATGCTGAATGAAGAAAATGGATTCATGTACCCAACCCAATTGCTGCTGCTGTGAAATTCCTTATGTAAAAAACAAATTTCAAAACACAAATAAATTTATCAATCATCATTGAATATTTTAATTACTTCTAGGTTTGTAGTTTTCTCCAGTTTCAATATGAGAACGAAAACCTGAACCAAATCTATACAGAAGAATAGCCAGAACCACCAAGGGCTCTTTTGGGCTAAAAAGGCCACGAGAAGGGAGTATCTGAGCTGTTTCTTACAAACTTCATAGAAAGAGCAGACATTAAAAGTTCAAGTTAATGAGACTTGCTAAAGAATTTAAAAAATTAGCATACATATTTTTTTTTTTGGATATAAGCATCATGATATATATATATATATATATATATATATATATATATATATATATATATATATATATATATATATATGTATATGGTAGCGTAACATCAAAAATTGATGCAAATATTAATGTATAAAATCACTTACATGTGTAAAACAGATAAGCAAAGAAGACAATAATGTTCATAACAGTAAACAACAAAACATAGAAATTTATATCTAGATAAAGTGTTCATAACAGTAAACAACAAAACATAGAAATTTATATCTAGATAAAGTGTATCAGGAAAATCAATATCAAGATATCAAGACACTTACAATTGTAAATCCTTGAGCTTTGAGAGGAGGAACTTTGTAGCTCCCTCAATGTTCTTCTTAAACTCCTCCTGTTTTTCGCCATCCAACTTTGAAGACAAGAGCTTGATGTAACGCTTCACCCAGGTCACAAACTGCTTCTTATCAAATGCAGGTTGTTCCTGTCAAACATAACAGAAAGATAGTCATTTCAAATGACTCTGCAATTAACAAGAGATGAAATGATATCATAAACAACATGAGCACAAACCTGAAGTCGAAAAGTGTCAACAATATCAACCACCCTGACAGTCTGGTCATCAACTCCTTCATCCTCACCACCACCTTCAGCAGAAGGGTTTGCACCAATGTCTACATCAACTCCTCCTTGAACCACCCACTGTAATGACATGTTGATATTATGTTAAATTTCTTGTTACACCTTTATATCCTCGAATCTAAATGTAGTTGAAGAAAAGTTCAAAAAATCATAAAATGACATTTAGCAGGGAGGAGACCAAAAGCACTTTATTTGGTGCCTTCTACTCACGCAAAAAGAGAGCAATGATCCAAGTATTATAAAGTCTAGATGGGGAAGACTATAAATATGCCATAACAAATTACACTCAACCTTCAAAGTCCTAGAATATGAAAAAGTCTAGGGTGGGAAAAGAATATAGCTATGTTATAGAGAATTAACATTCAACTCCAACGCACAAACAAAGAAATAAAGCTTGACAGAGAAGTCCAAAAATTATTATACCTATTATGAATCATAAAATGCAGCTTTTTACATAATTACATTACTAAATTCCACACAGAACAATAAACAGAAAATATGATTGTGCCAAAGTTAAGAAAAATAAAAACAAAAATAAACTTAAATCAAGGAGGAAAAATAAAATTCCTTATTCTAAGGAAACCAATAAGTATGAAAACAAGAAAAAGAGCATTACCCAAACAGGGGAACAATTGTACTTATTGCATTTTGATGAATCAGACAAGCAAATAAGGAATGCAAGTTCAAATATTAAGGGACCACTAGTTTTAACCCCACTCTTCTCATAAACGATGTTTCTTGGTGCAGTTAATCACAAAGTAACAAGGATAGAGATAAATATATATATATATATATATATATATATATATATATATATATATATATATATATATATATATATTAAATACAAACCTTCCCATCAACTTCCCACAAAACTCCATTTTCAATTTCCCTGTAAGGAAAGGAGTCCGACAGGAGCTCGTCGCCTGACAAGTAAAACGAAAATTTAGACATTAAAAATAGATCATGCAAAGTCTGCAATCAGGGATAATTCATTATTTATAACCATTATCATAAGCGTGAACTCCAATCAGCTAACCAAAGAAAGTTTTACATGTAGTATTGTAGGCTGAATGCAAGAAGCAAATTAAAATGACATGTTAATAGCAAACTTAGGATACCTAAGTTAAAACAAATGAGTCATGTAAACATCATGTAAACACATTCAAGTTAACAAACAAATAGAAAAATCAAATATAAAATTAAGAATAAAGTTTCATATTTCTAAGTCAATATTTCAAAAAGAACTATATTTATTATCATGATCTTTGCATACTGAATTATTCTGGGTTGCTAAAATGCGGCATACTCTTTTTCTGTTATATAGATAACTCGTCTTTAAGTTCTTTATTGATTCCTCTACATTTTAATACTTCCATAAAAGTGTGACATAAAACATATTAACCATAACAGCCTTCTTTTGATTCAAGGGTTTTAGCTCAAGTGGAGCATGCTCTTTTTTGTTAGAGTAGATATCTCCTCTTTAGGTCTTTACAGATTCCTCTACATTTCAATATATACTTCAATAAAAAATGTAACAAAAAACATTTTAACCATACAGCTTTCTTTTAAATTTTAATTGAATCCTTGATATCATGGTGGTTAAAGCAAAATTTAAAATATACATATATGCTACCAATAAAAAGATCATAACATATCGAATACACCGGTAAAACTGAACATGCATGGAAAAGAAAATTAACTGAAACTAAGCACTAAATATTTTCAGAAACTGTTTGCCAGAAATTTCTGCATATGGTTAACAAAAGTGAAAATCTCTTAAGAGATTTGAGTTTTATATGTTTTCAAAATTGAATTGAAAAAACAAATTAGATTGGTTTCTCACTGTTGATTCACATTCTGTTCATCTATGTAAATTCTCTGCATAGATTGATTTTACAGATTTGCAAAATTGAATCATGATAACAAGTATCTTGATAAAATTGTCCCAAGTGTATCTCAATGTGAATTCAATTTTTGCTTGTCTACTTCTAATTCCTTCGTCAGTTGAATTTGTTACTTTACTTTTTAGCACTTTCCTCCCATGATCTTATCATGTAAGCCTGATCTTGAAATTATAGGATCTAAAATTCAGCCAGTATCATAAACATGAATTTGAAGATATTTAAAGATATTCATAGACTAAATAATTGCAATATGTTGATTAGAATTCTTTGAACCGTATGAAAACTAACATACTAATCATAAAGAAACTTTAAAGATAATTATCTACAAGAAATTGACAAATTTTACTTCGAACGTAAGCCCTGGTATACTGACAAAATCTCAACAGAAAAGTAAGATTAAAGCATATATGTTTAATAATATTGATAAATAAGCCCATAATCAGCAGCAACAAGCGGCAGCAGCACATTTCAGATCAAAAAATCATGGACAGACAAAAGTTTGACCACGAGATCAGAACACATACAACCAACAAGAAGTCAATCGCAAGGTGAATTCAGAACAAGCCTACTTTGAGATCTGATATAAAGCGCAAATCTAGGGGATCTTTCAAGAAATAAATAAAGCATAGAACCCTAAATCCAATCCCCAGTCATCAAGATCAAAACATTTCTCAGATCTAAGAAATTAAGGACCAAAAACGAAATAAAAAGGATCAGATTTCTATACCAGTGAGCAGATCTTGGTAGACCAACATGATGCCCTCCTTCAAAAAAATGGCCAAAACCCTAGAGGAGGCAGAGGCCGCGAGCAAGAGAGCCAAGGGCGAGAGGGGGGACGAAGCAAGCCGACCGAGGTCTATTTATAGGAGAGTCCCGGGGGTTTCTAACTCATTTCGGTCCGTTGGATTAGAGGACATTTTGTCATTTTCGTATATCGACGGCTGTCGTTGATTGTACAAGAGGCGTGCAACACGAGGATTTTTGTAGGGTGGTTTCCGTAAATTATCCTTCTGTGGGTGGCATATTCTGTTCGTGATAAATATTGGGATTTAGAAATGAGTCGGCGGAGATGTCGTGATGTTGTGTTGACTCGCGGAACAATTTTAAACGGTTTCATACTTAGGGCCGTTTGTTTAGGCGTTAAAGTTGCAAAAGACCGTAATTTGTAAATGGCTTACAAATAAATTACAACTACGACATAAAAAGACTTACGCAAATCAATTATCACTCACTTATAACTCAATTGTTACTCACTTTAACTCACTAACAGTTAATTTTGTGATCATATAAATTTGTATTATTTTTTTATGTTAATATTAATTTTTTTTAATATTTAACGTTTTAAGTATTTATTCGCAATATTAAAAAAATTTAAATCACCAAATAGTTAATTTTGAGGTCAAATTTTTCACTTATGACTTACACATTTGACGACCAAACACCAAAAAACACAATGCACTTTCCTACTTATAACTTTATATTACCAATCAAACAGCATAAAACTTACATGCATGTAACTCATTTACAGCTGTAGAAGACTTTACCAATTACGACTTACGAATTACAACCGATTACGACAGCCAAACAGACCCAAGTGCAGCGCGTTGGATCGGGTTCAGAATAGTTTTGGTCACTAATTGCATATTGGTGCCCAATTTCCAGTATAATTAGCGGTATAAACGGATCCGAATTGATCGCATTCATGTAATACCCGAAACTGGTTCTAGTTAGTATTCATTGAATTTTGGAGCTTAAAAAAGTGCGAGAAATTACCCATCATATTTAATTGTCAGAGTGACAATTCAATTCTATTATACGAATTATTGGAACTTATACTTTGTATTTTATTTCCGTATCAATATCTTTTTTAATTATCTATTATAATCTAAACATGATTAACATATATAATAAGCTATGGAAAAACTTATTTTATGGATAGTTGACGAGTTTACAGTTCAAAAGAAAATCACGTTCACATCTAAATATTATAAATAACAAACAGGTGAATCGAGTTTTCAGTTTTCTAATCTACTTTCTGTATTATTATTTTCCATGTTTCTTCGTCTGCGAATAAAATTTTTTATTTACCTTTTTAAAGAAAAGCATGATTATTTGGCAAATATTGAAATTGAATAATACCTGTTTTTATACTGGGCGTGTTTCGTTGGAAGGAAGTGGGCAGAAGTAAGGAAATAGGGAAGCGTAATTGCTCACTTTCTTATCTATACAAACACCAGAAAAAGAAAATAAGAAAACCTATTTTTCTTTTCTCTTCTACACAACAATTTCTTCACTTTTAAAGTGCTACAGTTAATTTTGTGGTCATGTAAATTTCACTTGTAATAAGTTGTAGCGCAAAATAGTTAATTTTTAGTCATGTAAATCTCGCTTGCATTTTAATTACAGTCTATTTTTTTCTTAATTAAATTTTATTTTAATATTATTTTGCGGTCAGCTTTGTGGTCGAGTTTTACACTTTCACTTCACATTACCATCAAAACATCAGAAAAGATATAACATTTTTCAAATCACACTTTTCAACAACATTCAAACATCAGGAAACTTTCTAACTAATTCTCAAGTTTCAAAGGAACTATTATCACTTCCTCGCTTCTTCACTTTCTTACTTTCACTCCTAACCAAATAGGCTCAAGACGGAAAATGGAAATAGAATAAATTAATAAAAAATATCGGAGAACAATGATTGATTCTAAGGCTAAAAGTGAATTATTCCATGGGATAAGGTGGCCAATGTGAACTCTGACATGATTATTTTATTTAGC
Organism: Agave tequilana; assembly: GCA_038442645.1. Lineage (NCBI taxonomy): Eukaryota > Viridiplantae > Streptophyta > Magnoliopsida > Asparagales > Asparagaceae > Agave > Agave tequilana. The sequence continues at coordinate 42,657 of JAVJIF010017334.1, forward strand.
GGGCTGGGTTTTTAGTTACTAATCTCTGGGCCACAACACCTGAGCTGTGGACTGGATCTGGGTTCCAGTCCAACAACAAAATTGACATTTTTTTTTCAACTTTTTTTTTGGGGTCCAAAACCGTTACAGCCGAAATTTTTTGGGAGGGGCTATATGAATTTGTTTTCATTCCATTGGCCCAGTTAATATCACGGCCCATTGCTACTTGCGGTATTTTGGTCCTTTACCCAAATATCGTTTATCAAGTGATGTATCTTTTTATATTATAATTTTACATGTGGGTCATAGAAAGGCCGTATATTGGCACACAAAGGATTGATTAAAATACACTAATTAATTATAAGAGTGTCATTTTTTTAACACTTTCATACCAAATAGAAAAGTCTAAAAATGTTCTCTCTCCTTTCTCATTTTTTCATAAAATGTCTTGTTTTCTAAAATTGTTAGCAATTGTCACTCGTTTAGCTGAAAAAATTAGCAGCATCTTCAAGCTTTTTAGGACAGTTGCATTATTTTATATTGCTGACTTTTTAAAAACAATCAAGGTAGCAATTTATATAGCGTAAAACATTTCGAACTTGAATGCTAGAAGGGTGAAGCCTAGTCCTGAATTTCTTATGGCACACGGTCCCACTGGGTGCCCTTGCCTTCTCGATAGAATTGAAGAGCATGTTTATAAGCTTCCCCTTTTCCCGCAGAGACCTCACCCCCTCCGTAGAGGGAGGGGAGGGCGGGGGCTAGGGGCGGCGGGAGGGGGGAAGAGGGCAGCAGCGAAGGAGATGATGGGAGAAGAAAGATGAAGGAGATGACAAGGAGTATTTTGAGAATATTTAAAAAAAATGGGGGTGCCTTAATCAATTTTGTTTGTGTATTAATCTAGTGTGTCATAATTAAATTTTTTTTAGCCAATATTCGTGCCTATTATAGAACCATTTAAAGTGTTTTAAGTTAGATTGAAGTCAAAAGATGTTTGCGAGGCAGTTACAATTATTACAAATTTGTTAAATACTCGTGAATAATGTCGGTAGTACTTAACAATACACGAAAGTAAGTTCCAAATCTCATATACCCATGTGGTAAAACCATAAATAAATTACGATTAAACACAATAAAAATTATAATAAAATCAATTTCATCCATATCAACATGAGAGTTTTCCAAAATTAAAATCTTTGGGAGACTTATAATTAAGGGGTTAAAGCACAAAACAAGCACTTCTTGTTTGTTTACTGGCCACCGCTAATTTTAATCCTCTAGATCCGTATTATTGAAATCCAACGACCAAAATAGGAGGAGGATCGCCTCTCTAATTTTAGATGAAAATTATTGTGCTATATATCTCTATACATAAATAATCTGTTTCACTTGACCGTTAGTGGAAGGATCATCTTTCTTCACAATCTTCAGCAGATCAAGAGCTTGTTTGTTTTGTTGCAAGTGGCTGCAAGTCGTAAGTCGTAAAATGAGAACGAGAAAAGTGAACTGTAATAGGAACAATATATTGTATTTTACGGTATTTGATTTGTAAAGTAAAAGTGTAAATGGGAAAGTATATTGTGTTTTACGGTGTTTGGTTGGTAATATAAAAGTGTAAGTGGAAAAATTAACTGTAGCAGTGTCTTAAATATTATAAATACTATTAAATTAAATCTACTATTGAAAATTAAATTGTATTAATAAATTTAAGATTAAATATTAATAATTTTAATATTTTATTTATAACAATACATTAATAAAATGTTAGTATAATTAGTAAAATATTACTAAATAAATAATTATAAATTTTTTAAAAAATTAAAGAACATTAATAAATTTTTAAGAATACTAATAAAACGTAAATATTAAAAAATCTTAAGAAAAACAATAAAATATATTTATAATATTATAATATCATAAATACTTAAAAAAATTATAATAATAAAATTTCTTATAATATTATTGTGATATTATAAATAATAAAATTAACAAACTAAAATATAATAATAATAATAATAATTTTATATAATGAATTATTATTAAATTATTGGTATAAATATAAAGAAATAATAAAGTAAGATTTACATGATCACAAAAATTAACCGTGGCAGCTGCAAGTGAGAATTACATGATCACAAAATTAACAACAGCAACTGCAAGTGATTGCCAGTTGTTTTTCAGCAAAACAAACAATGAAAAATGGAAAAGAGGTTTTACGATTTGCGACTTGCAGCGAAACAAACATGCCCTTCCATATTTTCCACCCTCATATCCCACATATACTTTTCCTCCCACTCTCATTAAACCAAACAAGTCATAAGATGAAAAAGTTTTAAAGCACAAACCTTTTGATATTTTCAATTTTTTTTTTACTTGTATCAATCATGCAAGACAAAAATATAATAATTTAATAACTTTTTAACAGTTTAGAGGTTCCAAATTAGAAGATAGAGGTTGAGAAATAGGTGAAGACGAGGGGTCAGAGAATGCCACCTCCCAAAAGGAGAAACACTATTTAAAGACATTTAATGGCTGGTTTTCTTGGTACACGCAAGTGAAATTGGCAGAGGCCTTGTTTGTTTTGTCCTGAAAGTGAGCGAAAACTCAAATTTTTTAACTCTGACGTATGGGCCCCGCGAGTTTTTTAAGTGCTTCACTATGTTTGTTTGCTATGAAAACTGAGAAAGAAAAATGAGCGAGTATATCACGCCCCGCTTCCTAAAATATGTGAAAACGGAGTCGGGACGAAGGTCGGTGAAGTATGTACGCGAGAAACACCTCACACACATACGCTAAGCCTAAAGTAAGCTGAGCAAGCTATAAAATCTACTACGATAAATTAATATCACTGTAATATGACATATAAATATCTAACACAATGATAGCAAATGAATAAAAGAAAGAAATGATAACTGGACACGATATAGATAGAATCAGGAAATAACATGAATAAAAGAGTAAGAATAACTATAATCAAGAAAAGAGAGACTCCAGCTCCTCGTAACATATGTAATCCTCTCCAAATACCTGATCGACAATAAATAACCACAAATCTGAATATACAAATTCAGGTAGTCAGAACTCCTATTGAATGTGTAAGAATAAACTGAAAAGATGCACATGCATATAAATGTGAATATATGATAATAATAGAAAGTGGAATAAGAAACAACATGAATAAGTAAATAAACAGTAATGTGGATAGCACACAGTAGAGTATGTATTCAGTCAGGTATTCAATCAGGTGTCTATCACGATCTCTAAATCAAGCGAGTAGAGTCAGTCAGTACTAGAGTCAGATGTACGATCAGGTCAGGTGCAACATCAGGTGTCCAACATACACATATGTATCAAGTAAAAACAATTAATTATAGTTCATTGTTACTTCTTATATCAGCGAACACCAATTGCCACATGTAATAGACGTATTCCATACTGCGCCTATCACATATGTCAATCGGGGTTTTAAGTTATTGAAACTGATCGGCTGAAGACATTGTCTATACTTTAGGTGGGTCTCGTACATACCTGGGATCACGGCCCAGACTCATGGCACTGAACCAGGCCCTACCGCAAGGTAGTCAAGGAACATGTATAACACGAACAAAAACATGATAGGGTGTCAGTCACTCCCTGGGAACCCTACAGTGGAACCCTCTTTCGGCTGCGCAGCCTATATCCTAGGTCCACCCAAAATACAGACGCTGACTCCTCTACCAATTTTTCTAATGCTAGTGTAAGTTGTTTAATATCAGGTTATTTAGATCATCAAGATTATTTAATGTATATGTTATCTAGACTATTGGGATAATTCGGTGGGTAACAACGTCAACATGTGTATCATGATACTGATATAATAGGATATATAATGTCAGTGAACAGGATACCAGTATAACAGAACATGTAACAAGTATAACAGGAGGGTGTTGTTACCGTGCACAATATTTTTACAGCAATTATGGTAACATGAACAATACAATTATCGGGTAAATGACATGTATAATCAGTCAAAATTTTCAAGTAAATCATGATATTCATAATAAGTAATGACTTGCTGGCATGAGTAGAATAATCCTGACAAAATATTTAATCAACTCAGATCCTTAAAGTCATCGATATATCCAAATCTCAGTATATAAGATACATACTCATCCATATCTAACCAATCATCACTATTCAATCTTAATTAAGATCATCATACATTCTCACTTCCATTAAGTTCAGACACAAGATCCAGAAATTCAAGTAACTAGTCAATTATGCATATACATGTCACCAGGTCAGGTCAACCCAATCTACACCTACTCCTCAAGCAATATGAAATCTAGATGTTTGTAAGTCTGATAATCAACATCAACAAGATATCAGCACTCAAACAGTATAATCAGATGTAAAATAGAAAATACCCACAACTGCGGATCCAACTACATTAATCTCATCAGAATACCGATCAACATCCTCTAAAACTAACACCAATCCCCATGTCAATCAATTCTAACTCTAATTAAGTCCATATCAGTCCAGGTATCAGAAGATCAGTCTTTATAACTTCATATATAATAAACTCTCAGAATATAATGAATTCTTATCTAACTTTTCATCAAGTACATGAATATTAAGTCTGATGAATACTCCAAATAAAATATGAATCTTTAATCTCAATCTTGAGCCAATCAACCTCAAGATCAATCAATTTATATTTTAAGATTTATCACAACTAAATCTGAATTCGAAACGATTACACATGAAATGACATAAGTTCCATATCACAATATTAAGATCCAACCATATACATATGATGTTCAATATCAATAAGGCAATATCAAGAACTACCAAGTGCTTCAAATTCCACTAAACATATAAAAAACTAATACCTGACAATTTAGCCCTCACCAACTCATCAATCAATGAACATATAATTATTTTGCAAGTTTCAATTCACCAAATATTTATCCAATAAATACTACACACGAGTGATACTAACTGTCCTCAAATATGAACTAGATCAGTCAATCTATAGATCAAAACAAGTCACAGTCCAAGGTCATACCACAACCAATCCTGAGCCAATAACGTCAAACAGCTAACACATGAAAAGATACTAAATGACACTCAAGTAAGCTATACAATCAAAGTGAACACTTACTGGTACCTCATGAAATGATACGGGTAATCATACCGGTGCAAAAAGACAGATTGAAATAAAACAAGCAACACATATTTATTTTTCTGACAATGGTAAATGAGAATAATACTCACAAATAACATCTCATAAAATTTTAGTAACATAACTACATAACAAAATAGGATCATTCATCACAAAATTCTTATTTAACTGAAGGAGGAAAAGAACACTCACCTGAACTCGATCCCAAGTCCAAAGCAGCGAAATCATAAGTCCCCGATAAAAATTGTTAGATTTTTTAAAAGGATGTTTTACTTGAGAGTTATAAGGGGTTCTAATCTTGATTAATTAGTTTGGGGGTTAGGAATATGGTCCTCTGGGTTACATAAATTTAGTAGATATAATTTAAACTAATTTATAATTTTTGTTGGATTTTTAAAGACTCATAACAATAAAATCCCTTAACGGGCCTGAATTTATCATTAATGAAAATTGACTTTAAAGTGAGTGATTTAAGTTAATTATATTGCTATTCATCTAAAAAATTTATTATAATTTGCAAAAATATTGTAGACTATTATTTATATTTTTCTCCATTTTTTCTTTTTATTCTTATCTGATTATTTTATTATGCAATTTTTCTTTCTTTCTTTTTTTCCCTCTTTTTTTTAAAGAAATCTTTTTAAATTCTGAAAAAAATATGTAAATTAAAATTATGATTTGGCATATCTTTATATGTATTTTTTTTTGTTGGATTTTTTTGGTTGGGTTTTGATGTATCAAAATTCATGAATAATTATGATATAGGCATGATCTTTAATGAGCTAATTATACTAAATAAATTGTGAGAAGATGAATTAGTTACTTGGATTTGATCTTCCCATGTTCCTCAATTTCTACACTTGGAGATTCCTTCTCATTCATGCTCCACTTGAGGGGAAAATAAAGAAGGGAGTGGGGAGATTTGGGACACGATTTTTTTTTTTTTTTAAGGAAGGGAAAGAAGTAGTTTAGGTTTTTTTTATAAATTACTAGGGATTTTAAAAATCAGAATTTCAGTTGGGTTCAAACTGCTTAACAGAGTAGTTTAGGATAGAATTAATTAAGCTTATGATTTTGAAAATAAGATTTGGATCTGTATAAGTTAGGATGATATGATTTTTGTTAGTTTTTAGATTAGAAAGAGTTAAGATTTATGAAAAGTTTTAATAATAGGATTAGGATTAGAATTGGGCTTTGAGTTATAAATTATTGGGTTGGTGGGTTTCGAGTTTAGATAAATAGGTATGGGAAAAAGAATCAAGAAGGAAAAATAATAATTCAGGCAATAATATTAATAATAACAATGATGATAAATAATAATAATTACAACTAACCATGTAATATTAGAAATAAATATTAATAACTAAAATACTAATAAAAATACTCTAGTGATAATAATCAACAACAATAATACCAATACAGAATAATAATACTAATAACAATAAATAGTTAACAATACTACTACTAATAATTAAAATAACCATAACAATAGTAATAATAATTATAATCATAATAAACACTCATTACTAAGAATAACAATTAATAATAATAGTAATTAATAATATTAATAAGTGATAATTGCAATAATAAAAAAAACCAATGTTAATATCTTATAAATAATTTGTATATCTAATAATACTAACAAGTCGAAAAATAAGTTTATAAATAAATTAAAAATCAAAGGAACCAAATAAATACTCAGACAAATAAAATACAGTATTGTTAGATAAGGGATATTACAGAACCTCATGTTTTCAACTCAACTTTTTACAAATATAGCGATGTGTCAGAATTTCGAGCTAAGGGCGTCTCCAACCCGACAGCAAAATGAAATAAAACTCCAATTTGGTGCCAAATTGATTGCTCTAACCCAGCGGCAAATGCTAACTCTTGGAGTCAGTAGTGTAGTTTTGTTGTGTGTGGATAGTTTAATATTATTTAGTAAAATTGATTAATTATTGGAAATCGATAAAAAAGAATATAAAAGTAATATTCTTTTTACAATAACATTTGATATAATAAGTTAGAGATGAATAGAAAATTTGATGTGACATCAACTCTATTTGAAGTAAAACTAACTCTATTTTAAGGTAATGAGTTGAAAGATGATCTAAACTAGAAACTATACAGAAGTACATCGCAATAAATTCTCTTTTTGGGTACTAACCTGCAAAATTTCCAGAATTAAAATCTTCAGATCAGCTCCACTAATGGACTCAAGTCAAAAACAGGCGGCATCATCTGTTCGGTCGCCGACCGCGACCAATTTCTCACGGTCAAGATTCACCCGATGAAAATCCAACGGCAAATCTTACCATCCGCATAGAATCTTTATGCAGAGTGTACGGACTTTATAATCAACTCCCCCTCATCTCACGTCCCGACGATTCCCATTTCCCCATTTCCAATCCACGCAATAAAAAGGCCTCCCTTTGACGAAACGACCGAAAAAAGAAGGAAAAAAAGGAAATTAATTCGTCGAAAAGACAGATTTTCATCTAAGGTTTGAGAACAAATCGACCGAATTTGGGGATTTTTGTTTCTCTTTCTCGCATGAACCGATGGGTTTGGGCGAATCGGAAGCTTCGATCGACAAGGGATCGGCGATCGCTTGCTCGATCTGCCTCGAGATCGTGACCGGCAGTGGCGATCGGTCCACGGCGAGGCTCCAATGCGGGCACGAGTTCCATCTCGGTTAGTTCCGGTGGATTGAATTGCGGTTTTTCTGTCTTAATATTTTGTTGAGGTTTAATTTCATGTTGTTTCTGTTATTTGATTTGGTTGCGTTTGGATTTGGCGATGATTGTGGAAGAGTTTGTGCGGTTTGTGGATGAATCAATTAGAAATTCTGCTAGTGGTCAATCCATTAGAGCTGGAATATTGTAGATTAGGTGATGGTGTTGTGGAAAATTACGGCTAATTTTGTAGAGATTTTGTAATGTAAGGTTTGGATTATGTTTGATGAGAATATAAAGCTTATATTCTTTGTCGTGGCGTTGGAATCTCTTAACTAAAGCTTAAATACCTACATGGTTTTCTTAATTACAGCTCAATCTATTTAATTGATCTTTTGGCTTTTAGGCTTCGATTTTGTTTGTGTTTTGCTTCTGGTTTTTTTTTTTTTTTTGATTGAGCCTGGACTTCTTTTAGTTGTGGTAACAAAATTCGTAAGCCACAATTTTCTTATATCTACGTTTCCCCCCGTAATTTTAATATTATGTAACTTTTTAGAGCCAGATTTTGTTTGAATTTGAAGTCGAAGGTTGTTTTCTATAGAGAAATCACACTTGAAACTTGGATCTGTTTGGATTCATCGAGTATAAAGATTTTTTTCTTATTATCGTTAGATTTTCTTGATTGGAACTGGAAATTCTGTAGATTTGGCAGTAACTATGATCAAAATGTCTTTTAATTAGAAACCCCAATGTGAAGATCAAAATTTTGTTTTCTTTAAGTAATAATTACGGGTGGAAGAATGCTATTTGCGACATTTATTGGCATTTTCACTAAGAAAGGATAAATGTTAGTCAGCCACTCTGTTTCTAAAATGCGTATGAACACATGAATTTGTTAACAAAAGTTCTTGTTCATGATGTTTATCTTGATAGTCCTTATAACACATCCGAAAATTATCTAGCAAACTTTGACTATACTTGCATTGAGTCCCTTGAATCCAGCAGCTGTTCCTCCTCATGCAGTAGCACCCGGGTTGCATTTGATTTGGGAAGTAAATGTCATATGTAGTTACAGATTGAGTGTTTCTGTTAAGGGAGTTCCTAAGAAGTAAATTTCATAAATGTTGTATCTTTCTAGATGAACCTTTATTGACATCATTATAATTAATTACAGAACTTGTTTTTTCCAATAAGCCCTGAGGGTGCCCTTTCACACTGAGAGAACAGGTGAACTTCCACTGATAAGTTCTTATCATGCAATTATTGTTTAATTATATAAGCAAGATACCTAGGCGTGAGCGATATTATTAATTTTTGCAAGAGGTTTAAGTATGACTTATGTCTAAATGTTTAGAAAATTTGATACGGAGAAACTTTTAAATTAATACATTTTAACATCTAAGAACTATATCACCAGCCTAAAGTTTATTCATTAAGAGCATTCTTCACCTCAAACAGTGAAACTTACGAAAAGAAATTTAACTAATCCAATGTATTATTATTGTTATATACACTGGCCTATATCTCCTCCATTGTTTTCGAGTACTTTTCTCGCTGTTCTCATTTCACGGAGTACATGGGTTTGGGGGTTCAAGGCGGTGACGAGTCTGTTCGTCAGATGTGAGCACTGGAACTATGGATATGATTGCTAGTTCTTTTCGACGCAACAATGTTGTCTTAGTGGCAATCTGAAGGAATGTCACCATGACTTATCCTATACTCACATGAAGAAGGTAAGAATGGAAAACTGGATGGGACTAAGGGAACTAGGAGCAGGCTTGTAAGAGGTGGGGCATTGCAGAAATTGAGTTGCCTGCTAATAATGATGCTGATTTACCATCTAGCTTAACTGTGTTGATACATGATACAACGGTATGGTGGACATGATAGACTGCTTATGTTAGCTCATCCACTTTGAAAGTACCCATTAGCATTCCACTAGCCCTGAAAACAGTATGTCATGTATTTAATCCCCATTCCAAATTCATCTAGGTGTTGTGTAAAGGTAAAAGTCATTTCACGCTTTTCGTGAACTTTCCTGCCTCCCACCTGGAAGTAAGTATCTTCCCATATTCTGTAAGCTTTATATTCATCTGATTCCTCTACTCCTCATCTTTAGAAGGTATGAGAAATCTAGAAGATTGAGAATAAGTAGTCATCATCAAGGCAACTTGTAGGCCCCCCTCTTCCCCTTCATTATTTCATCATTTCCAACATCAACGTAGCCTCACACAAATGGTAGTTGTTGCCTTGCCGACGTGGATGTGCTGGGATTTTGGGCATCTACCTAAGAGAATCAGACTGAAAATGAGAGCTGGAGAGGAGTCATCAATTTGCAGCAAATGCTTCATTGTGAGTTACTCTATAATCTACTAAGAATCTTGAACCTACAAGATAAATGATTAAAAAGAAAGAGTTTTATTTGTAAAAGGGATTATAGGTTGATAGGAAAACGACTTTGAATCAATTAAAATATCACTCAGATTTCAACTGAAATTAGTCAAAGAAACAAACCACCAAGCTTAAAGAAGATAAAATTCTAAATCAACTCAAATTCTAAGTTTCTAAAGAAAATCTGTCCTGAACTGATGCGAACATTAAGCCACGTGTATGGCTCGTGTTTCACCAGTGGAGAAGATGCCACGTTCAAGTTTTCCAGCAGTAGTAAAACTTTATGTATTTTAGTTTCTTTATTTTGAGTTTTTTTATTTTAGAGTTGTATTTTTATTAGAAGTTTAGTTTGTAAAATTTGAAATTATAATTTTATTTTGATTAAAAGTTTTAATTTGAGTTGTACTCAATTTTTTACAAGTTTATAAAAGGCCTCTTGTATCAAACAATATTGAAGGCAGTGAATTATTATGAAGATTTTCTCCCAAATTTGTGTGAGTTGTGATCTCTTTCAAATCTCTCTCTTTGTGTGTGAAGCCCTTAGAAAAAAATCTTAGATTAGTGGTGTGAAATTCTAGCCAGCCTATCCCCTTTATCTCTTTTTCCTCCTTCACATCTATGTTGCACAGACATGACAACATTGAAATGGACACAACACACGAACATGTGACAAATTCTTAAAATTACACATGCCACGGGTGTCCGACACGTGTCGTACACATTTCGGACACGACACAGCTTCATGATAAGAATGTCTGTGCTACATAGCTTCACATCCTAGTTTATCTCCTTTCTCAAAATCTTAGTTCTTCTATTCTATCCATAATCCCAATTCTAGTTCTTTCTCAAATCTATCACCACAACCTATTTCAATTCTCATCACAAAAATCCTAGAAAAAGTATTAAAAATCTAGAAAAATATTGCTATAGTACAACTACGTTAGCAGATTTGCTACAGTGCTGCAGTACAAATTTGCTACAGCTACATTAGCAGATTTGCTACAGTGCTACATAGCTTCACATCCTAGTCGTTTATCTCTTCTCTCTCAAAATCTTAGTTCTTCTATTCTATCCATAATCCCAATTCTAGTTCTTCGTCAAATCTATCACCACAACCTATTTCAATTCTCATCACAAAAATCCTAAAAAAAGCATTAAAAATCTAGAAAAATATTGCTACAGTACAGCTACATTAGCAGATTTGCTACAGTGCTGCAGTACCAGGAACCCGCATGAACAGTAAACCCGCGATGCAAAGCAGACTCGTTAAGGTCTCAAATTGGTTTTCGAGCTGTATCTTTTTCATCCGGAGTTCAAATCATGCATGGTTTGAAGCATTGCATTTCTGGAGACGATCTCTACATATTTACAGCCATCACAATGTGACACTGAGGTCACATATGATCCTCAGTAGGTACGTTTCTAACCTCGATAAGTTATTTTGAGTATGATATTTAATCTCTGAATTTTTATCGATTTAATTGTTGTCCACAAATGTGAGATTGTGTGTATCTATTTTCCTTTAGTTTTATAATTTTCTTTATTGGTAGTAGAATCTTTTGCATGCATAACATAGATAATATTGTTAATTTATTCTTGAATTAAAATTGATTAGTTTATGCATGTTATTTGATCAATAGTTTGCTAGATTATTAGTTTTAATCCTTTTCTATCAACAATCGTTTCATGTTGGTGAAGCGCAGTTTGAGTGTTTTATTGCTGATTTTCACACACGCATGTACGTTTCACATTAGTTTGGTATCATAGCACGATTAGGTAGGATTTGCATAATTAGTTCGCGTTTATTTGCTTTATCACATTTAGTTTAATTTTTCGTATAAAAAACAATATAAAAATTAGGAAACATTGAAAGGTAAACTATTTTTCCTAAAATTCTGTATGATTGATGTATAACCAAGAAAAGGTACTCAACGTGGTTCTATAATTAAGGAATGTCAAGTGCGAGAAACCTCCCACCTGAGTTACGTCGACCTGACCAATTGAACTGGTAAAATTGGTGTTTGACTGACCCGACAATTTTAGAAAACAGATTTTTTTTAAAAATCAAACCAAAAATCATCTAGTCTAAAATTGCATATAAGAATCCTTAAATCACCACTATGGATATACCAATTTTTGATGGTCGTTTGCATTATTCTGATTATTTGAGGGATTCTCAAATTCTTCTAAACCGGCTACAAAGCATGGATATGTACTTCATCCGGTACCCACTTTCTGAACCTGAGAAAGTCAAGTTCGCTATCATGTAACTGACTGGACAAGCTAATCAATACTGGATAAATAGGCGAGTATTCTGTGGTCAATGACTGATTGAAACATGGGATAGGATGAAAGAAGAGATAGAAATCAAGTATGTATCACCATATTTTACGAGTTTAGACCTCCCCTATGTGTTCAACCCCGTAGGTCTAATACACTTTCATCCCAACTGACCAAACTCACTCTCTCGAACCAAACCGGGGAGTCCCATTCACCACTTGATGGTATCATGGCTAAAATTGATAACTTATTGCAAATTATGAATTTTTTCAACCAAAACTCGAAAAGTAGTGTTCGTTGTGTGATCCCCACTGTTAGAGAATTTAAAGAAAAGTCTGATAACAATAAGAGCAAGAATACTAAAAATGACTTTTTCAAGATTAGTCTCACAACTAAGTGCTACAAATGTCAAGGTTATGAGCATGTTGCTGCTAACTGTCCAAGCTCATTTAAGATTGTCATCAATGACGGAGTTCCCATTGAAGTACCTAAGCTCGATAGTACTATTTCTCCGAAAGTCACTCATGAGATTAAGAGTTTACTGTTATCTGTCCTCTCCCTTCCCTGGCTCTAATGTCAGTACCACCTTCTTCGACTCTTTTACTACCGACTCCTACTGTCGTTGCCTGTTTTAATCACCAACCCCTTCCTCCTCTACGACCGACACTTTCTCCTTTTCTCTTATGGTCAATGTTAGGTACTATTTGCATCATCTTTTGCATCGCACGTGCACACACCACACGTTGAAATCAGTGATAAAATTGCACAAAACAACGCCAACCATGGGATATGAACTGATGATAGGAATAAATTAAATACTTCAAATGTTGGTGATGTTCAAAAGTTTCATGCTTGTAGTTCGATCCATTTCAAATCTTGATGAAATTTATCGATAATATTTATGTTATAGATCTTTCTATAGATTTTAGCATCAGTTCTACTTTCAATATTGACTGCTTAGTGGATTATAAAGGTCTTAATATTATTCCACTTGTTGATGAGCCTTCTTCTGAGCTTATTTTTGAGAGCTGATTCCTTTCACTACTACCAGATATTTTATCTTATACAACATGTCAAGTTGATAAATTTTTAGATGATCAAATTATCACCACCCAAGATGGTAGGGTTCAAAAATATCTAATTTGTTGGACAGAAAAAGTACCAATTGATGATACATGGCTAGGCTGAAGTGAACTGGCGGAGATTGATCATGAAATTTTGAAGCAGTATGAAAGCACTTCCACTTCTAACTCGACGAAGTCGAGTTTCTCTCCAATACAGAGAGAATGATGCGGACATCAAGCCACGTGCATGGCACATGTTTCACCGGTGGAGAAGATGCCTCGTTCAAGTTTCCCAAGCAGTCGTAGAACTTTATGTATTGTTAGTTTCTTTATTTTAGATTTGTATTTTTATAAAGAGTTTAGTTTCTAAAATTTAAAATTGTAATTCTATTTTGATTAGGAGTTTTAGTTTGAGTTGTATTCAATTTTGTACAATCCTATAAAAGGCCTCTTGTATCAAACAATATGGAAGGCACTGAATTTATTATGAAGAAATTTTCCCAAATTTGTGTGATTGTGATCTCTCCTAAATCTCTCTTTGTGTGTGAAGCCCTTAGAGAAACCCTAGATTAGTAGTGTGAAATCCTAGTTAGGCTATTCCTTTCTCTATCTCTTTCTTCTCTTCCAAACCCTAGTTGTTTATCCCCTCTCCCCCAAAACTCTAGTTCTTCTATTCTATTCATAATCCCAATTCTGGTTCTTCCTCAAATCTATCATCACAACCTAGTCATTTCTCATCACAAAAATCCTAGAAAAAGCATTAAAAAATTCAGAAAAAGTATTGCTGCAGTGCTGCTACATGGATCAGCTACAATGCTACAGTGCCAGGAACCCGCATGAACAGTAAACCCGCAACGTAAAACAGACCGGTTAAGGTCTCAAATTGGTTTTCGACCATATCTTTCTCATTCGGAATCCAAATCACGCACGGTTTGAAGCGTTGCATTTGTGGAGACGATTTCTAGACATCTACAGTTATCACAAGGATACTGAGGTCATATATGATCTTCAGTAGGTATGTTTTTAACCTCGATCAGTTATTTCGAATCTGATATTTAATCTCTGAATTTTTTTCGATTTAACTGTTGTCCATAAATGTGAGATTGTGTGTATCTGCTTCCCTTTAGTTCTATAGTTTTCTTTATTGTAGTAGAATCTTTTGCATACGTAACATAGATAATATTGTTACTTTATTCTTGAATTGATATTGATTAGTTTACACATGTTATTTGATCAACAGTTTGCTAGGTTATTAGTTTTAATCCTTTCCTACCAACGACCGTTTCATATTGGTGAAGTATAGTTTGAGTGTTTTATTGCTGATTTTCACACATGTATACACGTTTCACATCATGGACTTATTCACTCAAAAAGGCAAATTGAGTTTTTACTTGCAAATGGGGTGTTAAGTTGATTCCCAGATCGTTGTCTTTATCCCTTTTACTAGATACAAAATGTTTTACTTCTAATCAATTAAAGTCACACTCAGAATTCAACTGAAATCAGTTAATGAATCTAACTGCGAAACTAATAGATATAGTTAAAGATAAAATTCTACATCAAATATGTTCTTAAAATTTATATCAAACTCAAAAATCCTATATCAAACTCAAAAATCTAAAGGATCAATCCTAAACAGTCATACTATCCTGCATCACTTCATTTTTTTACTGGATGACAGGTGCTGTGATTGAATTGAGTGACCGAGCCGTGATGGTTGGACAGGATTCTTTGTCCTTGCATTCACATTGTCTTGTTGCCATGTCAATGAATTGGCGTTGGTGATCGGGTTCATGTTTTGTTGATGATTATCATGTATGTTGCAGATGGACACCACTTTACATGATGACTTGGCAACCTTTTGTCCCCTTCTTGTTTTTCCTCTGTGTTTTGGTGGCACAATATCACATGGATGTGAAATCAGCCAGTTTGTCAATGAAACTTAACTAATGCCACTTCAGATTTTACAATCTGCTAATTCTAATTTTTGGTGGCATATTCTCTCTCTCTCTCACGCGCGCGCACAGAGAGAGAGAGAGAGAGAGAGAGAGAGAGAGAGAGAGAGAGAGAGATCCCTCTCTCTCTCCCCTAGTGGGTCTTCAAGATTAACAGCAAGCACCTGTGTCGCTCCAAAAATGCCTTCTATGGGGATTTATTGATTGAAATCTGATTGACAGCCAGTTACAGTTACAGTATATTTTCATGTTTCATTGGATCAGAACCCAATCTAAGCAGCTTACTTTTATGATTTATCTGACTGGCACTAGTGTTGTTGCTTTAGGTTAAGGATAAGGCGAGGTTTACTCTATTTTTTTGCATTTTGTATGCTCCTCATCGAAGCTTTTATTTAATATTCTATATTTAGTGCCATGTTTAACACCTGTACTTATAGCATTTATTATTCTCTGTTTTTTTGGCTGCCATTCCTCGGGATGAATGTATATTGCATTGTAATACCACTCATATTTGTAACAGTCCAAACCATTCAATTTGACATTTCACGTTCTTTCACTTTCTAACTTGTCTTTTACAAATTGTTCAGATTGCATTGGATCAGCTTTTAATGCTAAAGGAGTGATGCAATGCCCAAATTGTCGGAAAGTTGAGAAAGGCAATTGGCTTTATGCTAATGGTTCTCGTTCACTGCCAGAGCTTAGCTTTGATGAATGGACCCACGATGAAGATCTTTATGATCTCAGTTACTCAGAAATGGTATAATTACTTTTTCAGCTTTTATTCTGTGTCATTATTTATTAAATTTATTTGTAGATTGAAGCTTACCATTGTTTTTTTGGCTATTTTCTTGCTTCTTTATGTAACTATAGGAATTTCTGCCACGTCTTTGTTTGATGAACTTTTTATTGGTATTAATGAGATTCATGATAATGAAGCCATTAATATCTTGCAACTATTTATTATTACCTGTACGGTTCTTTGCAAGTGATCAGAACCATTTTTATTGTGTATAGAATAAAAAAAGGACAAAGGAGGAAGAGGAGGATTGCAAAATTAAAAAAAAAAGGATAAATTCAATATGTCTTGAAAAAAAATTGATACCAAGAATACTGACAACTCGAAGTACCTTCTGAAACCCTAACAAGATTTTGGCCACTCAGAGCTCTCAGCTTTTGGCCATCACGTAATGGGGAGTAAGCTGTCAGGACTCTGTATAATAGGAAAGACTAGATGAAGATGCGGAGTATAACAAGTTTGCGATAGAGGATCTTAGGTCTCATTCATCTTTGGGACATCTGTGCAAGCCTAGTATAGCTGAATCATAGGCGGCCAATGATGTGATTGTGTTGCTATTTTTTGAAAGAAACAAGAAAGATATTGGCAAGTCACACAAATACGATGCGAATAGAATTTGTGCAACAATTGTGCAAGATGGTTATATCAAATAAAATAAAAACCCAACATTGAGGAAAATAGGACTGTTTGATGAAAGAAGAGTGTGGCAGAGAGTAAAAATGGGCTTTAATAAACCAACATCTATATGGTTTGTGAGAAAAATATGCAAGATATTATATCAGATAAACATTAACCTAAATTAAGAATATGAAATTTACAATATACAGCATGGAAAGGCTTCATGCAGTTTGAAACTGTAGCAATATTTAGTGAAAGCTGACAGAGGGGGGGGAGAGAGAGAGAGAGAGAGAGAGAGAGAGAGGTTCAAGTGGCCTTATGAGAGGATGCTTATTATCAGCACTAATAGAACGGATGATAGATGGGGGTTATTAATAGGTAGTTATGTCTTGGTGCATGCCTGAACTTGTTCTGGCCATGAACATGACGACCAAACTTCTTTAGTTCTGTTGTTCAATAAGTAATTATCAAATAGTTGTTCTAGTGCTAGATAAAATTTTCTGTTTTTGTATCTTTCATTGTAACTTTGGGCATTGATGTTTAACTGACAGGTCTGATTGACTCTTGCTTTTCTGCTGTCTATTTTGCAATTGAATGCCAGGTTCTTTATGTGACTGCGTTATGAACTTGATGAATGAACTATTCTTATTACTTATGCATATTGAATTCTGCTGCTGTGTTGTTGTAGACCCCTTGTCGGTCTTCTTACTGCACTAACTTTTGGGAGCTAAACATTATCTTAGGTGACGATTGAATTATCTTTGCCCTCCAAAGTTTTTGGATTGAGCCTTTGTTGTTGTCGTAGTGGGATAAATTCATGTGTGCTGTCTCATTCCTCTGCTTATGGATGTCTTTACTTAATTTCATGTTTCATGTATGAATATTCTTTTCAGCGTTCACATTGTTGCTACCAGATAGCCACCTTACCAAAATACGACTCTTGGAAAGGCACAATTAATGGGGAGTTAAAAAACACATTTGAAACTGTGAATGATGAGGTTTGGTGGGTGTAAGATGTCTTGAATCACTACTCTAATACCGCGTTTATTATAAACTTATAAAATGCAGATATAAAAATCTCAAGCAATGCCTTTGACATTGTTCCTTTTTTTGCAGACCTTTGGAGTTCATTGGTGTCCATTCAGCCGAGTGCCATCATCATTTGAGTGAGTTCAGCATTCCTGTACCATCTCCTTCCCAACTATTATGCTGATAAATTTTAATTTTTTGTATTTTTATGTGGAAAACTGAATAAGTGAGACAAGGTTTGATGGTTATGTAAAATAACAAATTTAATCTGTCTCCTAATTTCATTTTTAGATTCTGATTGCATGGTTATTAGTTGGATTAATATTTATGTGGCTTTATGATGTCTCTGTATTTGTGCTTTTGCCGCAAGCCATCTAATTCATACTTTTGTCTCTCTCATTTCTGGAGTCCAAAAACATCCTTTGCAAACCATGGAGTCTAAAAAATATCTTTTGAGTTAGTAGTTGATTTTGTTAGGAATCATATTATGCAGAGTGAGGCAACAGATGAAGACAAAAAAGCACAGTTTTAGATGGATGAATGTCCTGCCCTTGATTGATCTAACACCATAATCTCGTTTGAAATTCCAAGTTTGTTGAACTAAATCAATACCGGAAGATAAGTACTTATATGTTCACATAAGACAAATTTTATATTATGTATCATTTAGTAGTTATACTGTTGCTGACTCTCATATAATTATCTTTATCTGGGCATGTAGTTGGAAGTCTGCCACAGTTTGCTTGCTTTTTGCTCTGTGCTAGCGATTTTAACTTTAAAGCGAATGCTTCCTTCATAGTACAAGCTTTTGCAATTAAAATTTTACATTCTGATTGTTCTGATTTTAGTAAATTTCTTCCAATTGTCTTTAATCCTTTTGAATTTTTAAATGTGTAAATGACTGAACTTGACCTGAACAAACTGAAACAACTGAACTTAACATGAAGAACTGAAGACTTGATCTGTTTTGCTTTTTGCCAAGATTGAGTTTGAACCTGAACCCAAATCTGGAACATTTGCCCCTATAGGTTGTAAGCTTCTCTGTATGTTAATGGTTCTTGAAAAGCACTTCTCTCTGGAAACATTGTTCTCGAGACGAGTGTAGCATTATAAGATTCTTTGGATATAAAATTTCCTTAAAAAGCATTTATCCTTGAAAACATATTTCTTGAAATGAATAAACGATTGTGGAGATATTATGAGAAGGAAAAATTTAAATTTTATAGGCAAAGCAACATAGTTTCATTCATCTTCTATCAATATAAAAGTTAGGAGTTTATTGTTGTCTTGTTTTATTGTATGTGACCCACAACTTTCAGTGTTCATCTTGAAAGAAAAGACAGCACATTGTAATGACAATCATGGAGTTAAAGTTCAAGGTTTCAACTTTAAGCTGGCCTTTTATTCAGAATAAAAAAGAAATGGTTCACGGTGATAAGTTTTTGCACCGTTTTTGTGGTCAAAGAAGCATATAAATTTGCGTAGTACCTAGTTCTTGGTCGACGGGCATGTCCATGTGAGTATCTGACAAGGGTGCAAAATGAGTAATAGAAACCCCTGGTAACACATTATATGCTGTTAGCCTACCTTATGCATAATGCATTATTTCTTTCTACTCACGTGAATATTCCAGTTTCCTATCTAATATGATCATGCCCTGTATGCAAAATTCTTTGCAGATCCGTAGTTGGAATGCCACATTTTTATATAATTGTTGATGGGGATATCTGATGGCTTAGTTTGTTTTAGTTGGTTATGTAATTGGTTTATTTTATCGTAGTTTGTTTTAATTAGTTATGTAGTTGAGTTATTTTACCTTAATTTGTTTTAGTTATGTAGTTGGGTTATTTTATCTTTAATTTGTTTTAGTTGGTTATGTAGTTGATTTATCTTATTTTTAGTTTGTTTTAGCTGGTTAGTGTAGTTAGTTTATTTTATCTTGTTCTCACATTGGTTGTGGTGGGAGTTCTCATATGATGTAAGCCTATAAAAGACAAAAAGTGCTTTGAAAATTCCTAGTTGATGATTAATAAAAATGTTGCGTAAGCTTTTGTGTAGTCAATGTGCTTTTGGGTGAGATGCCTTAGGGAGAGAGTCTCAAATCCTTTTCTTGGGGGACAAACACTAGGTTGAGATTTCATAGTATTTTTCCTAATTATCCCCTTTCTTCTTTGTTTGTCCCCATCATTTTGGTATCAGAGTTAAATCCTGCTCTTTTCCTCTAAATTCCACAAACCCTAGCCTCCACCAAATTTTTGCAAAACCTTAGTTCCCCTTGTTAACTTTAGTTCTTGCCCCCAAAAAAAACACTAAAATCCCTTCAAAAATCCTTTGAAAATTCTAATTCGCCACTGTTCTCTTCATTCTCTCCTTCAACAGCACCTGATCCGCGCCGCTGCCACCAGCTCCTTAACACCGGCAGCTCCTCCCCTTCCTCTCCTCCGCCTCCCAACGATGAAGGCTCTTCCATTCGATCTTCGACCCCTCTTCTTCATCGAAGTCTGCCGCCTTGGTTCATTCTTGATGGACATATGCTGGGTCCACGACCACTACCATGGCTCGATTGAGATCCGAGGAGATCTACACTCGACAAGTTCAAATTTTTTTTAACCCTGGGGGAATAATGAGGACATCTAGTGGATTAGTTTTGTTTTAGTTGGTTGAATCATTTTATCTTTGTTTATTTTTTTTGGTGGGTCATTTTATCTTATTGTTTATTTGATTGAGTCATTTTATCTTAGTTTATTTTAGTTGGTTGGGTCATTTTATCTTATTTTATTTTAGGTTATTGTAGTTGGTTGGTTTATCTTATTTTAATCCCACATTTGTAGTGGTAGGAGTTATTATATTGTTGTAGGCCTATATAAGGCCAAGATTGCTTTGTTATTGAGTTAATAATTGATTATGAAAATTACCGTTTGAGCATTTTGTGTAGCCTATGTGCTTCGAGTGAGATGCAATCCCCAACCCTATCTTGGGTGATAATCTTTAGGTTGAGATTTTCTAGTATTCGTCCCCCATTATTTTGGTATTAGAGTAAATTCTTAATTTTCTCCATCAAAATCTCAACACTATATTTTCCCCCATAAAGATAGTATCAGCCGACAGCCGAAAATCGCCAAAATTTGCATGCGACATTGCTCATCGTCATTGTTTATCATTGCCTCCTTCCAGCCGCCAACTTCATCATCGTCTTCTGCCGCCGACATCTTTCAATTCTATCGCCGCTGTTCATCACAACCACCACCACCACCTTGATGCAGACTTGATGAACGAATGCCGACTTAACGACCACCACCATGGCATGATTGAGAGCCGGAGAGATCTGCACTCGACATGGTCGAGTTTTCCCCAACCCCGGGGAAATGATGGGGACATCTAATATCTTAGTTTGTTTTAGTTGGTTATGTAGTTGGGTTATTTTATCTTAATTTGTTTTACTTGGTTATGTAGTGGGTTATTTTATCTTTAGTTTGTTTTAGTTGGTTATGTAGTTGGTTTGCCTTATTTTTAGTTTGTTTTAGTTGGTTAGTGTAGTTGGTTTATCTTATTTTTAGTTTGTTTTAGTTGGTTAGTGTAGTTAGTTTGTTTTATCTAGTTCCCACATTGGTTGTGGTGGGAGTTCTCATATGATGGTGATGTAAGCCTATAAAAGACAGTGTGTTTTGGAGATTCTCAATTGATGATTAATGAAAAATGCTTACTTAAGTTTTTGTGTAGTCAGTGTGCTTTTGGGTGAGATGCTCTAGGGAGAGTCCCAAACCCTTTTCTTGGGTGACAAACTCTAGGTTGAGATTTTCTAGTGTTTTTTTTTTTCAATTATCCCCTTCTTCTTTGTTCGTCCCCCATCAATTGTCCTGTTCTTGTATAAGATATATAACCGTGTGTTGTATCCTGACTTTGCGATTTTTTTTGGTTAGACGTCCAAATCTGTGTCGCAATGTGTTCAACAGTGAGTGTTACTGGTGATTTTATGCCTTAAGCTACTAATGTTTGTTTTGTACATTATTTATCATCATAGTCTCTTGTTCTCCATCTTCTCTATAGTTACTTTGCCTCTTTCGACTCATAAAGTTTTACCATCATGCTTAGTTTCCTAAATAAGCAGGACCTGACCTGCTGTTGCATGATTGGTGATTACAGCTTGTCCGTTACCCACAACAGCATTATCACTGCTCCATAACCATCTAATTTCTTCCACCGACAATACTTATCATGACAATTTTTTTTTTTGTCTTCTGTGTACCCAACTTACTCGTGTGCCTTTATTATCACATCAGAATACTATTTTTGTGGTAGTCACAGTTGGGATTGTTAACAATGAGGTTGAGATTATGGACTGGCGGATGAGAAGTCAGTGTTTCCTTCAATCATCATCTCGAGATATCTTGTCATACATCAATTTTGGAATAGTAATTCAGTAGGAGTAGGGAGCCATTTCGATACAAGGGATTGTGGGATCCCAACTTTTCAACTATTTTAAAATTAATGCAACGGTGTGCCTATATGCTTTTCATGAGATAGAATATTTGAGGTTCATTATATTGATTCTGTCTGTCCTTCACCTCACTGGAGGTGGTTTTCTGGAGAATGACACCTTAAATATCTCTTTCTTTTACTGCAAAGGACAGAGGACAAAGGTTATAGGCTCGAATAGAGAATGTAGAAGCCATTCAACTGCAACCAAACTAAATACTAAAATGGAAATGGAAATAGTGCCCTTTTGATGGTTAACGGATTCAAAAAATTGAAATGGGTTAACACAATTTTCTTCTAAAAGGAATGGAAAAATTGATAAAAGGAGAGTGCGGGAGTTATGAGTTTTGCTGTAGTGAAGGAAGCTTAACTTTGGAGTGGAGAATTATGGTTGTTACATTTGTTGATTCATTTGAAGAGGAAGTGAAGTTTTAGATAAAAGTGAGAGTTGTGTTTCATCGGTATTGGGATGAACATGGATGGGAACCAGAGGGGAAGTTGGATGAAGGCAAATCCAATGACAGACACGAGAGAGGGAAAGGATGAGAGGACAGTGGTCCGAAGAGTCATCTCTCTCTCTCTCTCTTGTTTTATTCTAGAACTTGCTCGAAGAGGATCTTATTGAGAGAATAATGGTCAGGAGCTTGTTGAAGAGGAGTGTGTAAATGCCCATGTGAGCGAGTATAGGAGATATCATGAGAAGGATATTGTGCATTGGAAAGTGGGTGCTGTATTCTGTCTTTTTTTCTTTTTTCTTTTCTTTTCTTTTTTTTAAGTCAGTGAGAGAAACCAGCCTTTAAATTAGAGATCAATGGAGTAGTGACAAAATTGTTTATTAGAGGAATAGATTGTTCCGTTTGCAATTGAAACAAATTTGGTTAGCCAAGGTTGGGCCTCGTTGCATCTAAAGAAAATGCGTCAGGAAATAAGTTGGATCTGGTTGTGTTCTAAATAATAGATTGGAAAATAAGTTTTGTCTGGGCTGTGGGCACAGGACAAATGTATTGCGCTACTTGCCATTCCAACAAAAGTGGGTCTGGTCTGTGTATTGCCAAAAGTATTTGATTGAATAGTCTGTGTCGAGCTTTGCTGTGTACATTAAACAGCTTAATGCGTAGTCAAATTTTGATTCACCAGGTTCTTGTCAAACTTTTAAAAGTGTTCCTCCAACCCCACCAAAACACACGCGCAGACACAAATATGCATACATATGTAGAAAGGCAGAAATTCTCACTTTTAACAGGGGTGCAGAGTAGTCTACATTCATTTCTAAGTACACTGTGATGCTTCAGTCTGGTACTGTTTCGACTCCATCATTCGGTGTGTGCTCATGAGCGTACATACATGTGTGTTTGTGTGTCATTGTTGTGATCATCGAAGCCTGTTTCTGTCAGAATGGGGTCGGTTATAGAGCGCAAATACTCGCTGAAAGCTCCGAGGAATGTTTGATGAACTTCTTTCTAATGGCAACATCAGAATTTTTGTGCCAAATTTGTAGCCGAGGAACCTATTGACAAGACACAGAGAATTGCCATGGAAAGTACTCAGTTGCAAGTATGATACTTACGCTCATGCAACCAAGATCGGGCGGGCGGGCGGGACCTTTTCTATTTGACCTACTCAGTGTTATTTCTTGAAATATGGATTGTCAACATTATTGCTGGCTCCTTTCGCGTCCCATTGATTGATTGGTAATTTTTGCAGGGAAGGGGAATCCTCTAGCATTTGCTTGTAAGCGTCCACGTATCTTGCTGTGATTCAATAGCGTGGGTGTAATTGGAACGTTTGGTCTTAATCTGCTGCCAACTATATTGTTATGCAGTTCAAGATTTTATAGGATTTCATGCCATGTTCACTGGGAACACAGCTACTTCATTGGCAGCTGATCCAGCCTCATACTTGGCTTACTTCCAGCTACTTCAGCCTCCAGCTTCCTCAAACCCACATATTTCTTCTGAAAGTCCTATTGTTCATTGGAATCATGCCTCTGGAACTCCAGAGGTTCCGACTCCTCATGGTTGGGAATACCATCTTGCACCATATTCCTTGCCTAACAGTCGTACTAGTGGTTCATATCAAGATGCTTTTTCTTCGAAGACTGTTCCGGCCGTGACGGTTGATTCCGATGGTCTTGCAAGGGCTGGGTATTTTGGCCACCCTTTTATTATTGCATGGGTAAGTGATAATATAACTAATTTACTTAAATGAATTTGTTGCTTATTTGGCCTTTTCTCCCCTTCTGGACTTCCTATGCGCTCCATATTTACATCTCCTAGTGGTTGTGGCAGTCTGTCTATCCTTGTTTGTCAGCCCATTTCAGATAGGACATGAGTTTCAGGTCCTGCTATCCCTGTGATCTCAGCCTATTCATCCCACTTCCTCTTTTCACTGATCCAATTATTCAAATTAACTAAAGTCTAGCTTATCTGCACTAGAACTAGCCTTGTTCTCAGGCTTACCTGAAGTGAGAAAGGCAACGTTGCCCAGTAGTAAACATTGTGAACGCTTATATTTATGCCCTCTTGAATTAGTTATGTAATACCCAACTAAAAAACATCGTAATATTCATGTTCGTTAGTCTATTTAGAGCCTAGTGAAACATCTTTGTGTCGAGTCATCCTAATTGTATAATGTAGCTTTTCATCATATACAAACAAAAGAGGGTTTGTAGTTAACTCTATGACCAGCTGGAAAAAATATTCTCTTAGTTTCCTACTCCTGCTTTGTGTTCGAAGTTTTTTGGTTAATAATTATGATTTGTTGTATTTATTTCACAGACAGTGAACAGTTGAAAAGGGGAAATTTGTTTGCGATGTATGGATGAGTCATAACATTTGTAATTTTTATGTAGACATTTCTCCTTCCTGATTTCGTCGACTTTTGGCTTCTCTGAAACCAATTCAAGGATCAACTGTTCTTTACTGAAAGATCAGCTATCATATCTCAGTTAATTTACACATTCAAAATGCAGTCATGATGCCTTCAAAATGCACTTATTTGGAGCGTCAACTTTTGTAAAGCAATGCAAAAATGAGTTTTCTTTCATAAAACGAGTAAACAAATATCTATTTAGTTTCATACCTCTGCTTATCAATAAAAAAAAAACTTCTTTTGCCCTATTTTTTTTCTCAGATCTGGTTCTAGACTGGCAGGTACATTTGTTTCTTCACTGGTTCCGCCATATCTCACCAACTCCAGACCTCATGGCCATGTTAATGATCGCTACCAACACCACAATCCCCCAGGACTACATGGTACAATGTTCTCAGGTCCTCAGCGATCAGGAGCTACGAGCGGCTTGCCTCCAGTAGGACCGACTCCTCCCTCACTGCCTGATCAGACAACCTATTACCTGTTCCCTCCCACCTCTTCATCCAGCGGAAGCCACCAAGATGTTGAAAACACAGGAGATCATTTCTATTCACGGGAAAGAGATCGCTTTCCACCGTTCCCATTACTGCCGGTGCCGGTTGACAGGGAGTCGGGTTGGTGGAGGCCTTTTCCTCATTCTAGCAGTTCATCAGATTCCAGCAGCCGGGCGGGATTCTGGCACCAGAACGGCTCGGAGAGGCCTTCATCCCAAGGAAGAACAGAGGCCTCGTCCTATCGGCCGCCTGATACCAGTAGAACGAGGCCTTATATCTGAAAGCTATAGCTATAAACTGTGGAATGAATGCTGGGAAGATTTGTTGCTTGCTTGTAAAATGAAATGGAACTGTACAAGTGCTGGGTTGCCTGATGATCAACTTAAACTGGGAATGATCTTTGGATGGTGATCTGGCATGGGAAAAAAAAGGTTTTTTTTTGGTTTTCATATATTCTTGTGCGTATGGAGCGTCGAAATAAATATATGGTTGGTGTTGACGCAAATGAGCTGATGTTGGATGTTACTTTTATTTTTAGGACCTTTTTTTCAGGTTATTTTTGCTATCGCTGATTTCTACATTATTTTTCTTAATTTCAAAGGCTGAGTAATTTCTACATTATTCTCACTGAAATGCCCGAGACCAATTAATGAACTTTTGGAAATACGTTTTTTGTAATTAAAAGTATATGATTACTGTCTCCATTTAAATGCAAATTTTATTTGGAAAGGAATGAATCTATAGTATTTTGGATGTGTGATTTAGAACTGTGGTTGTTATGATGATTGAGCAGACGACATTTACAGTGCTTCGCTTCAGGCGACCGACAAACTCCAACAATGAGAAAATCAATATTTGAAGAAAAAAGTTCAGAGTGCAGATATCTTTGAAGATCACTCTTGTTTGAGGTTATGCTATTCCTGCTCAAATCTTGAGGTTTCAGAGAGTTCGACAACGCATTAGATGTTTAATCCTCACAACAAGCTACACGAAAATGAATTCGATCATGTTCTATACAAATGTCTTCCCATCTCTTGTGCCACCAGTTCTTCCTCTTTAACACGGCAAAATACAAGAAAAGTTGCTACAGTTTGAAGTGAAAACATTACACTAGTTTTGCTTCCGATACCTCATATTGCACCGCTTGATAAATGGGCAAAAGTATCAAAAAACACTTAATTTTTGATTGATAGATACTTAAAATAATATAGATCGATTTCAACAGAGTGAATCTTGTATTCGAATGTAGGAGGATCGAATTTGCGTGAGAAAAATTCGGGCACAAATCCTTTTGGAAGGACACAAGCCTCTCTCTCGAGAGAGGTTTCCCGGCTACTGTTAGAATGGATTTTGTGAGGACCGCAGGATCTCTGTCACCCAAAGAAGAAGAGGATAGGAAAACAGAGTACATGTCTGCCGAGAATTTTAGACAGATGCAAAGAAAACCAGATTTTTATTCTCCCCTCCTCTGCTGGGAATGCGTTGCCAACTTCCAGCACTACTTGCCAGCGACCAAGGGCTCAAACAGTTTTAGGGCTCTATTAGGTTCACCTTCATCAATAAAGGGGACTGACAAGGAGAGGAACATGAACTCTGCCTGTTCACAACTTATATCAAAGCTAAGAAATACAAGAAGTGAAGTGCAAGGGCCACGTTATGGCAATGAACTATCAGCAACATCAAAACACATATATCTCTTGCTGCTCTGAGAACAATACACACAAGGAAAACTGCTCCCACAAATTCAATATCCATGGCAGAACAAGCAACAAGCAGCGATAATCCTGTTCAGGTTAAGGTCCAGCTAATTCCATACAGCTAAGATAACAAAGAGCCATCTGAACACATTGAGAAGATAACTCAATTGTCACAACATGCAATCACTAATACACTAATACCACACACAACAGAGATAAATGATGCAAACCCTGCCAGAAATTAGATAGATTTTATGACAAAACTTATAAATACTGTTCAAACTCAGAGAAGGGACCAAATTGCAAATCTCAATGAATGTCTAAGGAGTTGCTGTTTGAATTTCTTAGGCTAGTGATAACAAGATAACAAACAACAAAAAGCACTGCGCACATAAGTGGATTGAATCCAACTTCCGATAAAGTTCAAAAACGCTGGGATAAAAATTCTGGAAACATAATCTGAAGAAACATTATCCATGGTATGTTCCAAGCAACGAGGTGCAGGCTTTCTTCTTCAGGGTTGCTGGAACCATAAGATGGGCATCCATTGTGACTTCACCTGCAGATGAGATGATGATACCAAACCTCAGTGATAATCTTATGGGATAACTGAAACGAGGATAAAAAAACAATAGTAACCAAGATATGGGTGGGAACCAAGACCGTGATGCACTCCTGCTCCTGGTAGGGCTCTCCTTCTTTGGGCTTTGGCTCACTCTTTTTTTCTGAGGCTACATGAAAGGTTTAGCAGAGAGAAAATATAAGGAATATCTATGGAAATCACCTCATTGCAGTTAAATCTAGCAAAACAGTGCAGAATTCCAGTACTTGGATGCTCTCAGACAACATAGTAACATGGGAAAGACCCTTCTATCCATAACCAACTCCACCCCCCACCCACACA
Organism: Agave tequilana; assembly: GCA_038442645.1. NCBI lineage: Eukaryota > Viridiplantae > Streptophyta > Magnoliopsida > Asparagales > Asparagaceae > Agave > Agave tequilana. Next base: position 71,050 of record JAVJIF010017334.1, read on the forward strand.
CACAACCACCCCCCCCCCCCCCCCCAAACCCCCCCCCCCCCCCGGTGCATGGATTCTTTCATATTCGGCTTTGTACTGCAGAGGGAGCGGCCACTTCCCACTTCACTTTTGGGGAAAAAGTCTGTATTTTGCATTTTTTTTCCCCCCTTTCTTTCAGATATAAGCTACTATTTGCAGGTTCTTAACACCAACTTCAGTATGATGTTGTGTGTAATTGATATCCCAAATATGTATACCCTTTTGATGCAAGAATAGGAATTCAAGTCGTTCTCAAAACAAACAGGAGGAACAAATAAAGAGAACAAGCAATGACAATGCCTATGCAATTCTCACATTGAAGAGAAACAAGAGTTATCAGTTAATAAATGTTTATATATCTACAAGTTTAGAAAAGGGAATTAAATCAAATTATTCTCAAGGAAAAAAGAAACTGTAAGTCTGTTATTAATCAGTAGTGCAACTTACAGAAGTTATTGGAGACCGGGACCTTGATCGGGATCTGCAAAAAGTTCCAGAAACAACTGAATTCAATATCCACTATGTTGCTTTAATACACCTTGATCCAAAAGCCTCAACGCCTCTTCCAAGTAGAGATGCCAAAGTGAAACCACAAGAAAGAAAAAGAAGAACTAAAATTTTTTAGCAGCATCCAATTCTAAAGCAAAAGGTGGTCCATATAAGCAAGATTCATTTAGGATGCAAGAGGATGACACCCAGTGTAACGTGGAATCTGGAACTTGATAATCAACGAAAAGTGCAGTGTCAATGACCAAATCAGATGCCTAGAAAACAAATACTAGATCTAATTTTTTTTTCCCCAGAAGAGTGAGCAGGATTAGTTATCTAGTATACCACACAAAAATCCCCTTCCAGGCTCCAGAGCGCAACTCCCATTGGAGTGATGACGCATGTGAAGAGATACCAAAACACTTCCCTATCGCTGGTCGGTGAATCCATATTTGATTTAAATTCATAGTAATCCAGCTCTAAATCGCAACCCATCCTCTCTGTCCCACTCCGCACCAATGGGTATCAGACAAATTAGAACAAAATGCTTTCTGGGTTTCCATAGCTGCCCATTTATGAACAGTATCCAATCAAGTTCCTAATGTGCAATCCCCTGATCGCCGCATAAGCCCATATCTAGAAAAGAAAGAAAGTAACTTTCAAAAACACATGATAATCACATGGATTCTAGTGCTTAATCATACCCAGTCACTTTGTATAGAAAATATACAAATGGCAGGCAACAAAACCAGAAGAAAGATAATCAGGAGCTGCAGATAAAAATACTCATGAACAGTCAATATAAAGATTCATTCATGAGGCCACACCTACACAAAATAATACTCCAGTGAATTAAATGTTTGTGCAGGACGTATGATCAGCTTAGAGGGTAGATTCACAGGACAAAACTGTACAAATCAAAGAAAACGGCAGAAATCATGAAACAGTGAAACAATCTCTTTAAACTGTAGTCCAAACAACATCAAGCCTATACTTTTAATACATAAGGTTAGGCAGGTCAGTTAAAACAATTTGTATGGCTCTAGTCTAGTAAAAGTCAACTCGTTTCCAATTGTTAAAAGAATAGACAATCACAAGAACAACTTTGATATTTTGGTTATGTTCACGAATGGAATAGGCAACATTTAAATAAGTCATTCAGAAACAACAAAAGGACAGAGCAAATCAGCAACAAGATTGTGAACCCAAATTTATCATCTTTTCTAAAGTTCATATTACTCATTCTTATTATTTATACTATTGATTACTAATTATTAATCTTATCAAAAAAAAAATACTCTAGTAATTATTTAAGATTGAATTCATAAGTATAAAACATCTAAAACTAGGGGTGTAAAGGGTCAGATTCAGGTAATATCCGAACCCGAACCCGATGAGGAATTCGGGTTCAGACTCAGTTTTGAGTCAGAATCACTTCTTTCTTCTCGGGCTCGGGTTGGATTTAGAGTTTAAATAGACATATACAAGTATCAATTGAAATTATTTTTAAAGTGTAGTTCAATTTTATTAGATGCAAATTGAAAAAAAAATACATAATTTATGTTAATGTCATCAAGTTTTCATTTTTAAAGTTTTATCAATTTAAATGTAGTGAAATGTATGATAGTGACTTTCATTTTATAACACTGATTCTCTTTTCGTGTCTGTAATCGGGTTTTGGCTTTGGAAAGGGTTGTACCCGAGCCCGACCCAATCGGGTCTAACATTTAGATCTGAAACCTTATAAATGTGTAAATGGCCGGATCAGGTTTATCAGATACGATTTACAGTCCTATCTAAAATAACTGAGGTATTCTGTGTCGGGCCAAGAGCAAAACCTAGTCCCGATCTGAACCCAAAATCTCATACCCAAGTTAAAACAATAAAAGAATTACAAACAAGAGAAAAAATTCTATCAAAATAAGATGAACATCAAGGAGAATTACAGATAATCCCAGTCCATTCTGGGTGAAGGGTAAAATCAGGCCACTTAGAGAGAGAGACCAAGGATAATCAATTGCCCAGTAGGCAGTCTAATCTGAAAATCAGTACATGAAGTAATATTACCCGCATGTACATCCATTCAGCCACATTTTAGAAGCATTTAGTGCAAATTCCCAATTGTTGCAAGCATACTGACACCCTTTAAAATCACTTCTTTCTTCTCGGGCTCGGGTTGGATTTAGAGTTTAAATAGACATATACAAGTATCAATTGAAATTATTTTAAAGTGTAGTTCAATTTTATTAGATGCAAATTGAAAAAAAAATACATAATTTATGTTAATGTCATCAAGTTTTCATTTTAAAGTTTTATCAATTTAAATGTAGTGAAATGTATGATAGTGACTTTCATTTTATAACACTGATTCTCTTTTCGTGTCTGTAATCGGGTTTTGGCTTTGGAAAGGGTTGTACCCGAGCCCGACCCAATCGGGTCTAACATTTAGATCTGAAACCTTATAAATGTGTAAATGGCCGGATCAGGTTTATCAGATACGATTTACAGTCCTATCTAAAATAACTGAGGTATTCTGTGTCGGGCCAAGAGCAAAACCTAGTCCCGATCTGAACCCAAAATCTCATACCCAAGTTAAAACAATAAAAGAATTACAAACAAGAGAAAAAATTCTATCAAAATAAGATGAACATCAAGGAGAATTACAGATAATCCCAGTCCATTCTGGGTGAAGGGTAAAATCAGGCCACTTAGAGAGAGAGACCAAGGATAATCAATTGCCCAGTAGGCAGTCTAATCTGAAAATCAGTACATGAAGTAATATTACCCGCATGTACATCCATTCAGCCACATTTTAGAAGCATTTAGTGCAAATTCCCAATTGTTGCAAGCATACTGACACCCTTTAAAATCCAGTAAGCTCAACTAAACAATGGGTCTAGAAACAGCAGGTCATGCACAGCAGAAACATGTGTGATGTAAAGGATAGTGGGAACTAATCTGATCCATTTCAAACCATGTTGACACCAGGGGGGAAAAAATACTGGGCAGCCATATAAGTTGTGATCTGTCATACAGTTCAACAAGCATATATACTGGCCCATTATTACCCTAAGATAAATAGCATAAGTGACAATGAAACAAAAGCACCATATATGATATTGGTGCACAAATCTGTGTAATGTCTGGAACACATTTATGTGTCTGCTTTTGTACTCCAATCCAGGTTTTTTTTTTTTTAGTCTAACTATAGTCCATCCAAGCACCTTATTCAACTATTATCTAACCAACACATCAAGCAGTCATGTTGTTACACAGATTGAAACCATCTTACATTACTCATCTTATCAAGTGCCCTCTAGCTAAGAATGCACTCGTTTCTTATTGTCTCTTTAGCATACTGACCGCCCATCGCTCTTATACTCAATTTGGCCACACTATTTTCTGGATGTGTTTCTCAATTTGCGCTTCATCTAAGCAACAAAACATGGTAGTCTTGTATCCTACAACTTCACAAGTATTCTGTGGACAGTACTCAATAAGCACTTCTAACTTCAACTGTCCTCCTTTAATTCTCCCTCAATCACTACGCTAACTCCTAGAAGAAGACATGCCCTCCTTTAATTCTCCCTCAATCATTATGCTAACTCCTAGAAGAAGCTATGCAACATCCGAATGTGCATCCAAGACTGCATCAACAACCAATTTAATTATTTATAAATGTAGTCGTAATTTGTAACATGAAGGTTGTCCCCCTGAATCGGGTCTGAAAGCACCACTTATATGCAAAGGAGATATGTTCGACGATAAGAATTTTCAAAGATGCAAGCTGCTTGAAAAGAACGTGTACACCAGCACATTGGAAACTTGTGATTGTCCTTCACCTTACAATAAGGATCAAAGACATAAAAACCATTGTACCTGTGCCTTTAAGAGAATATTTAGTTGCCTTCCACAAAGGTGTCTGCCAAGCTATTTTTAAGAAATGACAATAGTTTCAAGAGAGATTCATATACTCTTGACAATTGGAAGGCAAGAAGTTCGGCACTAAAATGATGTGACAACTATTTCACTCTCTTCTCCCAAAAAGGAGAGAAAGAGAAAAACAAGACGATATGCACATAAGATCAAGAATGTGTTTCATTAAACTGAAATGTGCAATCTAAAATGACACAGAAGCACAAGCAATTTAATTGGAATGAATTTAAAGAATTAGCACAGATGACCAGTTAAAAAGGCATACCCTGATAAAGAACGTCCTTTAGAATCAGAACGAGAGTGAGAAGAAACGGATCTCGACCGAGATCTAGAAACAGAACGGCGTGTTGGCTTGGATTTGGGAGATTTGCTGCACAACAATTTTCAGTTAACTTAAGAATATTCAGTATATATATATATATATATATATATATATATATATATATATATAGAGAGAGAGAGAGACTTGTGTCATTTGGAAAGAATTCATGGCCGAATCCTTCCCACTCAAATACAACCCTAAGACATCCGAATGCAGGATCCATTCCGTTGAAATTGATCTATATTATTTCAAGTAACTAAAAATCAAAAAACATGTATTTTGAATACTTTTTGCCTATCTATCAACCCGTTCATTTTGCGCCTACTTGATGATGGGCAAAAGGTATTCAAAATATATGATTTTAGATTTTTAGTTAATTAAAATAATGTAGGTCAACTTCAACAGAGTGGATCTTGCATTCGGATGTCCTAAGGTTGTATTTGAGTAAGTCCTTCCGGAATGACACAAGTCTCTCTCTCTCTCTCTCTCTCTCTCTCTCTCTCTCTCTCTCTCTCTCTCTCTCTCTCTCTCTCTATATATATATATATATATATATATATATATATATATATATATATATATATATATATAGACACACACACACATCAGACCTTCTGCCACTTCTCTGGCTTGAACTGCGACCACGACTACGGCTTCTGCTTCGTGAATAGGAACGACTACGACTACGACTTCTAGATGAGCTTCTCTTGGATTCATACTCCTTAACCTACAACGGGCCAAAAATACCTTCAACTGTCACTATAAATGCTAGAGAACAAGACACAAAAGGCACTACGAAAATGTGCAGATGACAATAAACCCTGATATATGCTCGAGAAAATGCATTCCGGAACTCAGAGTCATCAAGTTTTTTGATCTGCAGAGGAACAAAACACCAAAACTCAGTAAAGAAAAATCCAAGGACATTATATCAAATTTGCTTGATCAGCAGGCAGGTAGTCAACTGAGAGTAAAAACTGGAGCATACCGCATATTTCATGTCATCGTAGGTCGAATAGTCTACTATTCCCGTAGCGCCTGCAAACAGAAAATCAAACTTGACCACGAGAAGAGAATTAACAGCTCCTAGAATTTGAGCATACATTTTCAGATATATCACTATACATAGCAAAAAAGTGAAGTTAAGCAATACTGACTCAAATAGCAGCAAATGCTCTTAGTTCTCAATGTCACTGTTATTTTAAGATCAACAAAAGTTCAGGTATTGGGTTTCATAAATCATGAATCATTTTATAATTTAACATATTGGATGCTTAGTAAGTGTAACAGAGCGGTTCATGACACTATTGATTAATAAAAGATACACATTTTATAATATAAGTAGTGTGTTACTAAACTCTTCTGATGTTGCGCAAAAAAAAACTGTATTAGTACTAGCAAAGTTGTTGCAAATCAAATGCCCCATCCTAGTATTTCAAGAATTACCACAATGCAATATTTGTATTGTATTGTATAGCATCTGCACATGTGCCTCATGTGAGGGAAATCACTTGGAACATCCATGACAATCATCAAAGAAATAAATTAAAGGAAAAAATGTGAAAAAATAAAAACTTACATTCACAGAAAAGATAATGATGCTCATAAGCATTGTCCAAATTTGCTTACATAGAACTGAATGAATGCAAAGACACTAAATCTTTTTTTAAGTCATGTATATGTTAAGAAACTAAAGTCCCAAGAATGCCTACATGTATTTCAAGGAAACACAGGGCTCATAGTGTATCACATAGCAGCTTCCTGTAAGATGCAGAAAACTAAAATAAAATCAACAAGAATCACCTATAGGGGACATAGTTTATTTTTTTTTTTTTAATTCTTAACCTTGGGGTGCAAATAGCAACAAGCACTCGGAACATACAGATGTACTTGAACAAATTAACATGTAAAACAGAGTACGGAATGCAAGTTCAGAGAGTGTTGCATTTAAATTAGAGCTTAATCATTTAGCATGCAACCAAATGATTTTGGTAAAGGCACAAACCTAGAGTCTAGAGGTAACATAGTGGTTGTTCACGCAGAATAAAAAACAAAGCTTAAGCAAAAGGTTTTTAAGAAGTCGTGCTTCATAATAAGCGTGACAAGGCATTGAAAATTGTGGTTTTATATAAAAATAAACAACCAATGAAAGATGAACAATATTTTTTAAAGAAAGGAATGCAATAAATTATATTTCAGGGGGTTAAAAGAATGAGTCAAAGCATTGAGAACAGACAGAAAAAGTTACATAGTATTCAAGTGAAGAATCATCATAAATAATATATATCAGAAGGACTTGATTCTCCAAATCAATCTAACAATGAACTTCCAATTTGTGTTCCCAATGTTCATTAAATGTTAGCCTTTAAGTAGATCAAAAGAAAAAAGGATAAGCTAAGGATATTCTAAAGGACTGAAGTTGTATAGATCTTGATTCTTGGGAATCCCCAAAAAAGTGAAATTATAAGATCTTTCCAATCAACTCTACAGTTTCAGCTAGGAAAGACTTAGATCCAAGGGCCAGCATACATGCCTGGTTCCATCCTCCTAGGGTCCAAACATAACACCCGCTAGTGACAGTAGTCCCCAAATTCAAGAGGGAATCAAATTTATGAATTGGACTGCTGAAAGCAATGATCGAGTGGAGAAAGATTTTTATGTAGTCAGGTTTGTGTTCAGAACAAGTTAGAGATCCATTGGAATTGTGTGCATGTCAGCATCACCCCATTTGTTGATATCCAACCTCAAACAATATACTTTGAACAACACTGACCAAATAGGTTATCAAACTAACTTTAATGCTCAAAAACATAGCTAAAACTACCCAGAAATTAAAACTGCGCACTTGATACAAGTATCAAGACACTTTCCCAACAAAGCAATATTCAGCAACCTGATTTTGGTGTCAGCTGCCAACAAAGCTCATCATGGCAGCAAATTCAGCCCCAATTCTCGAAGCCTTCCATTTCACATTTTTATTTATTTATTAACTTATTTCTTCAAAATAAATCCAAGTAATCTATTATGATAATAGCCATTCAAGCTCACTTGTATTTAAATAAAAACAAACAGGAAATTTTCATACGATAACATTTGTTTGATGAAATTAATATGCATAAATCTAATTTGTAAATGATGTAGTGAGCACGAAGTGTTATATGCATGACTTCAAATATCGGCCATCTGACATATATTGGCAATATCATATCGGGATTTGAGGTACCTAATACTATATTAATCCTATAACATCGGTCAATATCAGAGCCAATATGACCGATATTGATACTCAAATCTTTGGTCGTTACAATTAAATAGGTGGGCAAAAAATGCTTCAGAGAATGTAAAAAATTAAAGATACAAGATGGCATGATTATAAATAAAGGTAATACAATGAAAAAGGAAAATAATCAAAAGGTATCCATATTTGTGTTATGACAGTATGCGCACTTCAGTTGGTGTGGCTAATATGCTTAGAATGCATACAAAATTTATAGAACATGGAGTTCTACTACAAGTGTTTCATCAGAATGTGCACCGTGTTATTTTTGAGCCGTAGGAAATTTTCTATGCTTTAAGCTCATACCCTATCTACAGAACGCAAAAGGTTATATATAATAAACATAGCTACAAATTCCTTGTCTTAACTTGCGGCTACAAAACAAAAGTGGGTCATCAATGGTTATCCAAACAATCCTCATAACCTAAACAATCTTAAAAGCCAAGCAACCAAGAAACAAGGGTTTGGAACTTCTATGACAAGCATCACACTACCTTCTTTTCTTTCCTTTTTCTCTCTCTCTCTTTTGGCGAAGAAGAACTGTGGCCTGGACTTGAATGGTTGAACCTCCAAACTATGTTGCAAGGACACAACCACAAGATATGAACATGAACGAGGACACGTGGAAAATTCTAAAAATACATACGAAACGTGTTCGACATGCGTGTCGGACACGTGTTTGATAAGGCTTCATGATAAGAGTGTCCATGCTACATAGCCTACAACAACACATCCTCAACCTTTTCCCATGAGCTTCGCCTCAGGGGAAATCATGCTCTCTAATGGCTTTAGAGGCCATATTGCTTAATCCATAGGCTAAAAGTTCATGAACCACTTGATTTTTGGTCCCCACAAGCTCAATAATAACGTGCAAAATGATTCAAATCAACAATTGGAAAAGTAAGGACTACCCCCAACATGCATTTCCATATATAGACTTTTCTCATGGGAAATCATTAATGTAATACAAGATCGCAATCACCTTCGAATACAAATAAAAAAGAAAAACTAGGGTTTTACAAGAAATAAAATAAAAGAGAGATTAGGGTTAGAGAAAGAAGCAAATAACTTTGGGCTTCGCACCCCTTACACCACGGGCTTCACACCCAATCTTAAGAACCCAAGAGCTCTAAACTTTTAACTGAAAAGGTTTTTATTTAATCATTGTCTACTTATTCATTGAGTTGAGCCTCTTTATATAGGCTCTTACAAAGTGAACTTTTCGGATATAACTGATGTGGTACTAAAAGAAAGATAAATAAAACACATCTCAAAATAAACTAAGACATGAAAAGGTAACTGACAACTGACGTGATGTCCTCATTAATTCCCCAGGGGTGGGAGAAACCCGACCCTACCGAGTGAGGACTTTCCTCACGAAGCATATCAATCGGGCCAAGGTGGTGGTCGTGGCAGCATCACTGGTATGCCGTGTTGATACCATGGTGGCGGAGGTGGAGCTGGTCTCCGTGACGGGTTGACTGTGAAAGATGGCAGCTCGATCAAGACATATAGAGTAGACCAAGGCGCATCATCCCTGCTCAAGACGGAACTAGTACCAGGATCCCATAGACTATCCAACTCGCAAGTAATGTAAGCAATCATCTTCATAGCCCTATCAGTCTTTACGCCAAGCGTGCAACTTCCTCACAGCCTCACAGCGACTCGTAACCATCACCTTATTATCAATCGCAAATTCCTGCAAAGTACTATACGGGTACGTAGTAAATTTGTGAGTATCATTGCAAATTGCTATCGGCCTAGTGATATCATCAATATATGCAACAGGTAAATGCAATGTAGTAGGCTCAACTATCTCATTCACGTCAACACTGACGCTATCAGACATGTGAATTTCATCAATAACTAGTGTGTCGGCATCAACTGTTGTGTCTTCAATTATACTAACAATATTGGAAGGAACGTAGACTTCCTCATTTTCCTTCGAGACGTCAACTTCATCACTAGCTACAATTCTAACATGTTGACTCTACGAAGGACACTGATAATCATAATGTCCATATCTCTCACATTTAGAACACCTGGCCTTGCATTGACTAGGGTTTTGAAAGCCAAATCCAACCTTAATGCAACATCAAAGGCCTCTTCAACAGTGTCTAAGTCATAGGGGCCAATAATCATAACACGTTTTATTTCAGGTCATAAACCCCAAACAAACCTAATTAGTCTTAGAAGGGTGCTCTCTCACTTCACTACGATGGGTTAAGTCCTTAAATATGGCAATGTAATAATGAACGGACATATGATCCTGATGGAAATTGTGTAGCTGGTCTAAGTAGGGGGTCCCTATAATGCTGACTAGTCATGATGACTCAAGCAAACAAGCAGATGCAGTGGAGAACCCTATAGTCAAGTAAACTAAATGTATGCACTAAACAAAAAATACCCTAAAGTTTAAGTTCTAAATGCAAAGAAATTGCATTCCTAAAATGATGAAAAGCGATAAATGTTGATGCAACCACTAGAACAAAGCAAACAGCATTTCAACCAACAAATTATAACAAATTATAGCAATCTAACAATTAACGATTCAGGTCAAGTTATGATATCACCTGAGGGGTGAGTCATTCACGCCCAAACTCAAAAATCCTCTAAGATTCCTCGGAGAAATACTCACAATGAAGAGCTGAAATCGCCCACAAGACTCCTGGAGAGCGATGATAAGTGGAAGATGTCCACCTCGAGACTGTCGCAAATCGGGCGCTAATCGGGACAGAAATAAGCTCTGGACTATGGTGCGCTGATCTGTTGAGTTGAATCAGGCAGAAGACCGAAACTTGAACCAGGATATGAAGGTTGTAGACGAGTAATGTTGCTCTCTACGAATCCGCTGCTTCAAAAACGGTTTGAATTGGGCTTGAAACCAGCTCAGAATGGACGAGTTTTGGAGTTTGGGGGGAGGTAGAATGGTTAGTGTTCACAGGAACAGTAATCGGGGGATTACTGTTCACTGTGAACGGTAATCGGAGTGATTACTGTTCACGTGAACAGTAATCGGATTTTTTTTTTTCTGTTTTTTCTTCTTTTTCCTCTTTGTTTTCTGTTTTTCCCCCTCTGTTTTTTCTGTTTTCTTTTTTTTCTGTTTTCTGTTTTTTCTGTTTTTTCCTTCTTTTTTTCCTCTCTGTTTTCTGTTTTTCCCCCTCTGTTTTCTGTTTTTTTCTGTTTTCTTTTTTTTCTGTTTTCTGTTTTTCTTTTTTTCTGTTTTTCCGTTTTCTTCTTCTTCTTCTTTTTTGCAAAGTAGATCTAAATAGATCTAAATCTAGATTTAGATCTAGATCTAACAATAATTGATTTTTTTTGCAAAGCAGATCTAGATCTAGAGATCCAGATCTAGAATTAGGATTTGGGAAAGAGAAGAAATTCGAAGGGGATTGGGACCAAAGCTCCGATACCAAATTGATGTAATACAAGATCGCAATCACCTTCGAATACAAATAAAAAAGAAAAATTAGGGTTTTACAAGAAATAAAATGAAAAGAGAGATTAAGGTTGGAGAAAGAACCAGATAACTTTGGGCTTCGCGCCCTACACCACGGGCTTCACACCCAATCTTAAGAACCCAAGAGCTCTGAAATTTTAACTAAAAAGTTTTTTATTTAATCATTGTCTACTTATTCATTGAGTTGAGCCTCTTTATATAACTCTTACAAAGTGAACTTCTCGGATATAACCGATGTGGTACTAAAAGAAAGATAAACATAACACATCTCAAAATAAACTAAGGCATGAAAAGGTAACTGACAACTGGCGTGATGTCCTCATCATTCATGCTCTCTAATGGCTTTAAGAGCCATATTGCTTGATCCATAGACTAAAAGTTCATGGACCACTTAATTTTTGGTCCCCAAAAGCTCAATAATAACATGCAAACAAATCAACAATTTGAAAAATAAGCACTGCCCCACCGTGCATTTCCATATATAGACTTCCATAGACATAAATACACCCACAAAACAAACAAAATCCAGGTGGGACATATATTCGTCTTTCCCTGGTTAATGTAATTGGAGTATGAAGGATCAGCTACTTACATTAGTATGGAAAGTGAGTTAAATGCTAGCATCAACCAACTAGGGATATTAAATTAACAATAAGAAAAAGGAGAGAATGACCTAAATACAAAATGTATATATAAAAAGCAACTTACCTCCACCATCACGAAATACTTCAGAGAAACAAACATCACCAGCTCGGCGCATATGGTCCTAATTGAAGGAAGATGCTGAATTCAAACACAATTTGAAGGAAATAAGGGCATACTAATACACCAGGTTGAGATACTACCTTCAGGTCTTGCCACGATGCAGAGGAAGGCAAACCAGTCACCCGCACTGACATCACAAAATGTATGAGAGATTATAATGAAGATACATAGAAAGAGGCACACTATAGAATTACATCAAGACAACCGATTGAAAAGTGCACCTCGATAATTTGAACGCTTGGAACACCGCCCCGGGCACCTCCCCCATTGTAACTGCGATGACGATCAAAAGATGACGAATGTCCTCTTCCACCATGTGCAAGTTCCACCTAGAAATGCACGCAAAAAAAAAAGAAGACAACAAATGGAAAGAAGATAATTAATATGAGACAGAAGTCCTATCCCGCTTGCCTCCGAAACAAAGAAGAAGAAGAAGAAGAAGAAGAAGAAGCCTACCCTTAAACGGTTACCAGCAAAATCATAGCCATCACGGCCGCGAATAGCATCTTCAGCATCACGGGCATCTTCAAACTGCAAAAACAGCAACACCATGCAATATCAGACTCCATAAGATGATCCTATTCAGACATAAAAATTAGCCAGCAAGAAAATTTTAACGCTTTTAAATGCAGTCTTGCTTTACGTATACAACTTTTGCAGTAAGCAAACATAGTTCAACTTTGTTGAATTGTAATGAGCTGGATTTATTTTAAAAATGAACGAGTTTTCCCACAAATAAAAGACCGAAAGGCGACTGTTTTATCACAATGTTTCATTTCAAGAAATATGACTATGTAGAGAGTAGTACCTCAACAAATGCATAACCGGGAGGCCTTGGAGGAATCTTCAGATCAATATCCACAATGGGTCCATACTACAAAAAAATAAAGTTATATATTAGCAAGTGTACACCCATATATCATGAGCAATTAACTAGAGAAGCAATAGACTTTTGGTATTTCACACGCGCGCATGCACGCGTGCATATGTAAGCATATAATTGTGCGAACCAATTAAAAGTGTCACAAACACTATCAATCATGAGCAAATAAATAAAGAAGCAGTGGACTTTTGGTGTTTGAAACCTACACAGACACGAGCACACAGACATTCGATATAGATATGTGTTTGCATGTCGGTGTGCCTTTACATGATCCATGTTCTGATACAAACCAAATATTAATGAAATTTTATTGTGTAAAGATATATCACGATTTCTTATATAAGATAGAGATTAAATTCTAACCATACTTAAACTTAAAGTTTAGGTTGGAATATGTACCGACAAACAGTAGGTAACAAACATGCAGGCGCATATTTGCACCATAAACAACAATAAGAGCAGGACAGCAACAGTTCATCCAATTAAACAGCTACATACATATGTGCACTATATGTCACTAAATGGCGATAGTCTTGGACTGCCTATCAGCTAAGGTGATTTTGAAAGTTCATCATGTCAGTGTTGAATGATCTTGTTACCATATGGTCACACCATTTAAAACCAACCATACTATAGGACCCGCTATGAACTCTTACCTTCACCGAACAGCAAGGAGAAGATTATAAAATAATAAAATTATATAATTATCGACTGAACAAATAAACATTTCATCTCAAATTTGACTAGTTAAAAATTAGAAAGGCATCTGCATTACCAAGTTTTTTTTCTGTTTTCAAACTAATTCATTTAAGCAGTTGTAGTGGTTTTTATGGCTGTATTAAAGAAAACACAAGTCCTAGAACCACTAGCTGAGTTTTTTTTTTTTTTTTTTTTTTTTAAATCCAAGACTACAACTCTTCTACAAGAGATTGCAACTTTCATGTTGACTAATAATAAAACCAGCAACCACTTACTTCAAGACACAATTGCAAGGTCAAAACTAATCATGACTCATTAGCGCCCTAACAAACTTCAGAGTACTACTGCACATCCAAATACAAAATATCCTGATGCTTCCAATATAAGTTCCCATAAACATGAATAACAAATAGAAGCAATAGACCTAAAAAATTTTACCAATGAAACAACAAACAATTCATTATCCGCCAAATATCCCAGCTCAATCTCCTTATATACTCCATAGAAAGAATTAGGGAAATAAGGGAAGAAACTAAGAGAATGCAGAATTAAAGACTTTGGATAATTTCTGTGTCCAACAGATAAAAGAAAATCTATGTCACGAAATTAAATCATGCTCAAATTGTTTTTCTGTAACCAGACAACAAAAATCCCCCTTTTTACC
>JAVJIF010017335.1:0-49712 GCA_038442645.1 Agave tequilana
GTACCACAAACTGCTTTAGAATAAAACAAGAGTAATGCTGGAATTCAATAATAGATCGACAAATGAAGCTGCCCACCATGCTGGTCGTCAATCTCTGAACCATTTAATTTTTGGTCAGTGGTTATAGAGTCTCTTATTACTCCTCTATCAGAGGAGTTAGGCATCAATTCATATAACCAGTGCAACATCTAATATAAACTTGAAAAAATAAATAGTTGTTTTTTTTTCTTTTAATCTCTTTTAGACATTTTCATACATGTGATTTATAAGCTAGCTATTGAATATATTTAACAACCTAGCTTATATTTTTTTAGAAAAAACGGTGCACCAATTGGTCCCCCGCACTTCATTAAAAACTTTTAATGAAAACATCACAGACAAACATTATAATGGAAGCAAAATTTCTTCCAAACAAAAAAACACAAATGCACTCGCAGGTGCCAAAATATAAAGAACATCATGAAAAAAAACATCAGAACAATGACAGTATTCCCAAAAAAGAACCAACACATCCTGCATCTAGGAAGAGAAAAAGCCAGCAAACAAAATTCGAGATATCGCGTCGGTGTCGCTCACAAATGATTAAAGTTGGAATCATGCCTCCTACACTGAAAGTCCTCCGATAAACTATCAGAAGTGTCGCCAATAGAGAACTGACCCAGTATATTCTTCAGTTTTTCCTTTCCTCTACCTAAAATGAAATTTTCCAATAAGAAATAAAAGAAGAGCAATGAAAATTTGGATGGGTGATCTGGCCAAGTTGTTAAAAATTCTATTATTGTGTTACCTCCATATACCTCAAAAAGAGGCCACAGCTGATAAATCCCATAACACCTACTTTCGCTTATCAGTATTGATAAATCTCCACGAGGACCAAAAAAAATTCGCAGACGGGGGAGCTAAGGGAAAAGAGATTCAAATAATGCGCCACCCTTTCTCAAATTTGAATGTTGAATGGATATTTAAGAAAAATATGACCAATAGATTCCTTATCAACAACGCACAGGACGCATATGCCAACATAGCTTATAGTTAGCACGTGAATTTACTAAGTTAATAAATTCATCTGGTCATATTCCTTAATATAGCTTGTTCAACTAGGTGTTAATAAATTAACCAAAAATTCAGGAACAGAGAAAAGAGATTTTTTTTCAACAGAATAATTTATGTTGTTGCCTAAGCTTGGAGGTACCAACCATTACCAACTCAAGTGTAAGAACCTGCTTGTGTTAGGTCTCTACCCAAGCCTCACCTGTGATTGATTTTTTTTTCTTTGCTAGAGAGATTCAATTGTATAATCAAGATCCCCGATAGTCGGATTTATATTTAATTAAATATGCTGGTCGGGCCAGTTGCAAAAGTCAGGCAACTCACGAGTTGCACCATGCTGTGGCGGAGCCATTTCTAAGACAGGAGGCACAAAATAGATAATATCTCTAGTTTAAAATACCGTATTTTAATCTTTACTAAGTATTTTTTTGTTTCTTATTATGTTATTATTATATTTTAACTTGATTCACGACTTATTATTATTATTAATATACAAAATTATTTTGAAGAGATTAAATGTTAATTTGAATTATATATATATATATTTATTATTATTAATATTTGTTAATTTAATTGTTATTACCATTATTTCGTTATGGTTATTATTTATCATGGGTGTTAATATTGTTATTATTATTAATAATAAGTATTATTATGTATTAATATTATTACTAAGTGTGATTATTTTTATCTGTTTAAATTATTATTAGTATGTAATTATTATGGATTATTATTGTTCTTATTATTTTTCCTTCCTCTTCCATCTTCTTTTTCCTTTTATTTTCTTTAGCTCATAACCAAGCCCAAAGCAAAGCCCATCCAATGCCCAAACCCATTTACCCTTTACCCATTACCATATGCTAAACTCGCAACCCATAACCCATTAGCCTGTTAACCCATTACTACATATATTCATGCCATTATCCAACCCAACAATTTATCCTAATCTTAACTAACTAACAAAAATACTAACTAATTAGATCTTAACCTTATCCTAACGATCACATTAAATTCCTCTTTTTTTCCCACACCCAAGCACATCCTGGCGGCAAACACCCCACCATTCTCAGTCACGCCGCCATGGCTATCTTCCCTTCCTCGCCGGAGCCTGCGAACACTCCTCGGCCTTTATCCTTCTCCCTGGCAAGACATCGTCATCCTCTGACGAGCTCCGCGGCCTCCGTCGGTGAGCACACCAGGCCGTGACCACCTCCATAGCCTACTGAGCCTCATCCCAAGCCCGAGCCCCTTCCACGCATAGCCGTACACTCCTCCGGCGCCACCATCCCCGTGCAGCCGTGAGCCCATCCCTCTCCACCGTACCATATACATCACCTTAGCTTGTTTCTCCTTGGCCGAGCCAAGCACAACATCTCCAACTCCTTGGCCATGACCGCATCTCCCCTTGGACCCCTCATGCGCAGCAAGTCCCTTGGCTGAGATCACCCTCCGGCGAGCTGCGGTAGCCTGATCTCCTCTGTGAGCGCCGGCAAGTCTCTGTGCCCCTCCGCGGCCTCCGTCACCACCCCACGACCTCCGCGGTTTGTTCGCTCACCGAGCTCCCCCATGGCCAGGCCATGCACTCCTTTTTGCATCCGTGAGTTATCCTCCCCTCTCTCTTTATAATTTTGCATGCATGATATATTGATATATTAATATGTGCTGAGTTTGTGCAGTGTGTGTAATTATTTTGATGTATATTATAATTATTAGAATGTGTGTATGTATGTATGTATGTATTTATATATGTGTGTATGTATGTACTAGTATAAGTGAGTGTGTGGGTATGTGTATGTGTATCTTTGTACACGTGTGTGTAGAGTGCACATGTGGGTGTGTGAGCGTATACTTTTGTTTTACGTGTGATTGGTTGCGTGTTAGAGTGATGTGAACTTATTCGTGCAATCTGAACTCGGTAATAGGATATTCAGATTGGTGTTCACTGTGGATCCAATACACTAGCGTTTCGAAGGCCGACCCATAAGATGATCCAGAGATCCGTACCGACTCATACAGTAAAGACCAAACGACAATTCAGTTCCAAATCGCGTTATTTCATGTGAGTGTTTACTCTTGTGCTATTTTCTTATTTACCATTGTCACTGGATATTTGTGTTTTATTTGTATTATTTCATGTGATTGTCTGATATATTTTACTAGTATAATTCCTATATCATCTCATGTGATGTCAGTAAGTGCTCATTTTATTTGTACAGTTGAATCGAGCGTTTATCTACGTCATTTCATGTGATGGTTGGTTGCCGCTATTGATTCATGACTAGTTGTGGTATGTCTTAGACTGTTACTTGTTTCGATCTACCGATCAGCTGACCTAGCTCATATTTGAGAATAGAGGATATATTTTTATGTGAAGTATTCATCGAACAAATTTTTTGGTGATTATTCCGATCAGAACTCATTTAGATCTTGAGGATGGCTTGGATAGGATGTTGCTTCATCAATAGACCGATTTACCGATTCTTGAATTGTTATTGACTTAGTTAGAATTGGAGTTGACCTGAGATTATATTTTCTTCTAATGGATTTGATTAGTGGACTTAATTGTGGTGGACTTGACCTTAGATTTAGGAGTAATCGTAGATTGGGCTGACCTAACCTGATGTATGTATATACATACTTGATTAGTTACTTGAATATCTAGATCTTATGACTGAGGCTAAAGATTTATATTTTATGTGGAGTACTTATGAGACTTGTTATTTATTCATTTGGTGATAACTTAGATGATGATTCATTGGGTATTGATGACGTATTAGATATGTTTTACTTCATTAAGAGACTAGATTTTCCATGCTTGGAGTTGGTATTGACTTATTTTGAGTTAGAGTTGATTGACATGATGTTGGCGTCCGTTTCAGAAGATTTTGATTAGTGTTCTGATGAGATTGATGTAGTTAGATTGATATTTGTGAGTATTCCCAGTTTTACCCCTGAATATACTGTTTGATTATTGATGATCTTATATATGTTGATTATCAGACGAAAAGGTATTCTAAATTCTATATTGCTTAAGGATGTTCTATTCTTAATTTATTTCAGTATCAGTTGACTTAATTGATCTCGGAGATATCAGTAGACTGCTTTCATGATTGATTCCTAGTTATTATTGTTATCCAGTTATAGAGTTGAAATATTGTGAGAGTTATTCCATTGAGATTGGTGATAACATATATTCAAAGTTGATAGCAGTTATTATTTGATCTCAGTTATTGGTAACCTAGAGGATTAAAGTAGATTGGTAGCGAGGAGAGAACTTATTAACTATTTACTAGACTGGTGGTTTAAAGATCAGATATTCTGGCATTGTCTTGACTTATGATGTTCACGGTGATTATTGAGACTATAAGTCGATGGATCAATTACTGTTATATCCAGTACAAATGGATGAAGTTTTGATCAGGTCTATATGAGATTGTACATTGACTAGACAGTGCAAGACTGTTATTAGTATTTTATTTCATGTTACTGAAAGTTACTGGGAAAGTATTGTTAGACCGTAACCCCAGGTACAGTTTTATTATTTATCATATACACAGTTACTGATAATGTTTACTGTCCTCGTTACTGTTCAAAGTATATACGATTACTGTTTACTGATATACTGTACTATTACTGTCACCGTATCGACCCAGTAATCGAAATAACATGGATATTGATTGATCTAAATAATATTGTAAATGGACAACTTACACTGGGATTGGGAAAATTGATGGAGGAGAGATCTGAAATCACCTAGAGGGGGGGTGATTAGGTGATAATGCTAATCTAGTCAACTAAATGCGGAATATAAAAACTAATGCAATTAACAAGAGATGCACACTCAAACAAGCCAAGCAATTAATTATGAATGAGCAATATGAATAGATGCAAGGCACAAAGTAAAGAGAGAGAGTAAGAGCCAAGGGATCAAGCGCAAACAACAAGATATGTTTCGAGGTTCGAGCACCCAGCTCTACATCCCCGCCTTCACACAGAAGGATTTTAAGTCCACTAGCTTGTCCACAAAGGACTCCCACAAAGGGAACCTCCACCGAGGATTTGGGGCAATAACAATTACAAGGAGTACCCAACTCCTCTCCTTACAAACACAACCTCCTCCTTGAGGCACAACTCCAAGCCAACAAACAATCACCTCACAACTTGAGGGATTAGCACAAAGTAACACAAGGATCACCTCACCACTTGAGGGATACAACCCAATGCACAACCTCCTCAACACAATGAGGGAAAGGCACAAAGCCAAGCAAATGAAGGGTTTTCAACTTGGTGGTCTAAACAATAACCACAAACAATCTCTTTCTCCCACACAAAGATCCTATAGAATAAGAAAGTAGATGTAGCTCAAGTGTGGAGAAAACCAATGGAATGGAAATCAAAATCACAAAGAAAATCCTTGGGAAAAACTGAAACCAAGATATAGAAGTTGAATCAAAATTCTTTTTTCCAAAAACCCTTTTCTTTGATATTCCAAACCCTAGCAAAAACACCAAATAGATTGTTCAATTTAAGTCCAAAAAACTTCTTTTGATTGCTGTGAAAACACCAGAGAGTAAGGAAAAATTCGCACAAAAATCTTAGAGAAAACAGGCATTAATGGGGTATTTATAGCCCCTAGAAAAATATAGCCGTTGGCAGCCAAATCTGCCAAAAATGACCTACCGGTCGACCGCTCGGTCGACCGGCCAATGGTCACATTTTGACCGTTGGCAACTGACGGTCGACCGCCCGGTCGACCGAAAAGAACAGAGAGCACTGCTCTCTGGTCCGGTCGGCCGGCCGGCCGACCGTCCCACTGTGCTGCCAGACGTGCACAGCTCTGTGCACGTCGGTCGACCGCTGGGTCGACCGGCCCTTGGTTCGGTCGACCGTGCGGTCGACCAAACTGGCCTGTCAGCCACTGTTCTGGGTCAGAAAAACAGAGTAAAAATTATTCTAATAAATCCATAAAAACTTGTAAAAATACACAAAAATAGTTTTATCATTTTATTTTGAAATATAAACTTGTGATAAAAATTTCATCACAAATAACAAACATTTTGAAACATTTTTGTGTCTTATCATTTTTACCAAATCCAAAAACTGTATTTTCTAAAACTTGGATTTTTTAATAGAAAATACATTTTGTCCAAAACTTATTCAAATACAAAAACATGATATTAAACAACATTTAGGCATAATGTATATGGATGTAATCCTATATACATGAAAACATATATATATCCATGTTTTTTTCATTAATTCCAAAATATGTTTTGTTAAAAATACCAAAACATAAAACACATGAAATAGACTATCAAACTAAGTTTGTCTAAATAGTTGAAGCATGCATGTATATAGAACAAATCTAATATACATTAAACCATGTAAACTTGTTTTGATCTATCTATTCATGAAACCAAGATCGGTTAAACCGAAAACCAAAACATGAAACGTGTGTGTTGTGAACTTGAGCATATCATACTATTCTAATCTTTACAATTTGGATCTAAACACAAAACTAAACTATGGTACCGATATCTTCTTGTAGAGCGCAATCTCCAAGCCGACTCGATCCAAAACTCTTTGATCCACCGAGCAAGTGCTATATATGATCTTTGACGCTCGGGCTCTTGAATCAACATGTGAAAGCTTTCAAATCATCTTGTTGAAGCTAATCACAAACTAATATCTTGATTAATGATCTGAAACTAAATAACACAAGATTATTAGTACACATAACTACATGAGTTAATCATCATCAAAACTAGAGTGGAAGGCCTTTGGGCCAACAATCTCCCCCTTTTTGATGATGACAAAACTCATGGAGTTATATATGCATGGATTAAAGTTAAGCTTCAAAGAAGCTCCCCCTTAACTCATGCATAGGGATAAACAACAAATATGTGCAATGAATACTAAACATGAAACATGCATAGATATGCATAAAACAATAAATGGCTCTAGATACCAATGAAATTTTCAAAAACAAATAAACATGCTCTAGATACCAATTAACAAAAACAAATAAACATGCTCTAGATACCAATTAAACTAAATATATGCAAAACAAAACTAATGATCTCTTTTACAAGCTCTTGATACCAAAACTAAACATGTTCTTTAAATAATGCCTTTGATACCAATTGAACTTAATAAAAACATAAAACATGCATACAAACATGCATATAAACTCAAATTCTTCTCCCCTTTTTGTCAATCATCAACAAGGGGTTAAAGACAAAACAAAACTAATAAAAACATATTCTTCTCTTCTTTTTATACAAAATAGGAATCAATCAAGGGATGTTTTCCCCCTTTTTGTCTAAACTCAAATATGATACCAATTAAAAAATGTGTCAAGGAAGTGCATATTGATACCAATTAAAAATGAAGCTATACCAATTGAAAAATAAAAATCTTGATACCAATTGATAAGTAAACAAATATCATATCAATTGTAAATAAACAATCTTCATATCAATTGAAATTAAACATTACAAATTTTGAATTTCTAAACATAAATCTTAATACCAATTGAAATTATTATTCTTTTTAAGTATATAAACAAATTTGATTTTGATATCATATGCCTTAAAATTTTTAATCATAAAGTGTGGGAGTGGGAAACAAAATACCAATTGAAATCATTATTTTCTATCATAAAGTAAGGGAGTGGAATACAAAATACCAATTGAAAGATGAAATACAAGATTTTCTCCCCCTTTATGAAATACCAAATGAAACTATGCATAGGCTCGAATAAAGATACCAATTGAAAGCTAAATCAATTGAAACAAAGTTGAAGCTCAAGCTTAGCATAAACAAAATCTTGTGCTTAAAGATATATGGATATAATAAGCACAAATAAAACATATATATGTATGAAAAGTAGATACCAATTAAAATTGATATTCTTTGAAATGCAAGCATACATATACGAAAATATATGAGTATATAAGAAATGTCAAGATTGATACCAATTGAAAGAATTCAATGATACCAATTGAAACAACAATAAGATCAAGTGTATATCTCATATAACCTACCACCCATTTCATGCTGAAGTTTAAAATGATTTTCAATAAAGCACATACAAGGCATAGTCGCCCAACAACCACCCTTGAAGGTAGGAGTTTTCAAAATAGGTTTGACAATCTCTACCATAGTGAAGAATACGAACTAGTTATAGGGAAAACTTTTAAACTAGTACGAAATTCTTCAAGTAAGGAATAAAACAAAATTGTTTTTCATGAAACACATGTAATTCACATGATCACTAAACACTCAAAATCCATAAAGCCCATATCAAAGTCTCATGAAAACAAATCATGAGTAAACTAATAAAGTGAGTGTACAAGTATAATGTGACACATATCAACATGAAAATATTCAATTAAGCTCATATGAAATTCCTTAAAAACATGATGAAAAACTAGATTTTCATTACAAATTGAAATTACCTAAAAACATGAAAATCTTAAAAACGATTTAAGCTTCAAGGCATATGTATGTCATGTACAAACTAAAGAATACATACATATTCTAAACATAATGAGTCCACAAAAGTATATGCATGAAGGCACGTGGCTCAAGGGATGTACATGTATAATCAATAGTTTGGACAAGATAGACATATACATGAAGTTAAAACACATGATCATAGAAACAAATTCAAAATGAGGAATACAAGTTAGAATGCATGAATCATCAAAACTAGACTATCACATCTAATAGGTACAAATAGGCATTCAAGCACAAACATAAAAAGAGTTACTTGTGTCCCATTCTATGTACAAGTATAAATCCTAGTTTTCGTGAAAACTATCATCTAAACATATATTCAAATCAATAAGCATAAAACGACACATAAATCAACATGATAGACATAAAAATGATCATGAAGAAAATCCACATGCTATTAGAATCATGAAATACATAATAGCTAAACAAATGGTGAGAACACAACAAATGGGTCCATCTAAACATGGGTGATCTCAAAAGCTATACATGTATGTCAAAGGTCTAATAAACATGGCATTCAACATACTAAATAAAACATGATTCAACAAAACAAAAATCATAAACATCCACATGATCATTATGTATATGCATGTGCATTAGATCTAGGGCATACATATTAGTTTAAATAAGGTGAGAACACTAAATATAGACCCATATAAAACATGGGTGTCTCAAGTAACTAAACATGTATATCACTAATCTAATGATCATGACATAATCATAATAATCAACAAACATTAAAACATGCTATAAACAATAATAAGAAAAGCATGCAAATAAAAATGGGAGTTAGAGATTGATACCAAAACCGATGAAGGCACCTCTCTAGTTCTCCAAACCAATGGCGGTCCTCTCCACCAAACTCCCCTTGAAAGTGATGCATCCAAATTGTTTTCTTTAGGCACGGAACGCATCCACTCCAAGGCACCGCCACTCTCACGTGATGCGAGAGCCCACACCTACATCAAATATATGAGGGGTGGTCTTTGGTACCCATTTTCTTTTGGGTCCACGGGGGTTAGTATCTTTCCTAACCCAAACAAGATTATTTGCTAAATTTTCAACATGTAAACGATCATAGCAAAATCTAGCAAGGTGGCCTTTTCGACCACAATGTGTACAAGTGTACACATTAGCATACATGTTATGGTTGTGTCCGTGATGAGCATGTGTATGCCGTGATGGGTGTACATGTAAGATGGAACTTGTTTCTTTCGAACTAAGGTTTCCAAGCGTGTATGATTCAAAGTACATTGGCTCAAGGAGCCCAAACATTCAACACTTTTCTTCAAAACATTTATATCTTTTTCAATACTTGAAGATAAAGTGGAGCATGCAATAGGTGTGCTAGAAAAAGAAGCTACACTAGCATGGCAAACATGAGAATCTATATCAATTTGCAAAGATTCATTTTTCTTTAAAACTAAATTCAATTCTTTTGTAATGAAATCAATTTCATTTTTCAAAACAAGGTTATCTTTTAAAACAAAATCCAATTTTGAAGATAAAGCCTCATTGTTTTTCACAACATCATCACAATCATTTTTGCTTTTCAAAACATCAATCTCTTTTAGGGCAAGATCTAGTTGAGATCTTAGTGAGTCACGTTCACTAGTAATCTCTTCCTTCTCTTGCAAAACCGATTCAAAAGTTGAGCACAAATCCTTCATTTCTTCTTTTAAATCAAAGTTCTTCTTTTTCAAAGATTCATGTTTTTCTAAGAATTTTTCAAGCTTTGTGGCAAGTTCCATATTTAAGGTTTGAGCTTCTAAACAACCATCGCAATAGGAACTAGAGCAATCATCTAATTGAGAATCCGATTGTACCTCAAGGGAGTTTTTCCCTTGGACCATGAGGCAATGCTCGTCGGACATGTCACTCCTAGATCTTCTCAACTTGTTGATGATCCTTGGTAGCTCGGGAGAAGTCAATATGCTCCAAACTGCAAAAGCCGAATCATAATGATCAAACACCAGTAAAAGATCTACATTAAGAGATGCTCTAAGTGTTTTAAGTGCTAATGCATTTGCCTTTTTATGCTTGCTATGACTTGGGTAGGATTCATTAGTAGTGGCTTGATAAACTAGATGTCCTAGGGTTTTCAAATGACTACTCGTATTGGCCTTCCAAACATCAAGTCTAAAAAAATCAAACATAGGAGGGCTATCCATGAGTGCAACTATATGTGTGCAAAATGAAAATGCAAATGAAGATTAGCAAACCAAGATCTCACTCCTAGGTGGTTAAACCTAAATATCAGGAGCGGAGGCTCTGATACCAATTGAAATCACCTAGAGGGGGGTGAATAGGTGATAATGCTAATCTAGTCAACTAAATGCGAAATATAAAAACTAATGCAATTTACAAGAGATGCACACTCAAACAAGCCAAGCAATTAATTATGAATGAGCAATATGAATAGATGCAAGGCACAAAGTAAAGAGAGAGAGTAAGAGCCAAGGGATCAAGCGTAAACAACAAGATATGTTTCGAGGTTCGAGCACCCAGCTCTACATCCCCGCCTTCACACAGAAGGATTTTAAGTCCACTAGCTTGTCCACAAAGGACTCTCACAAAGGGAACCTCCACCGAGGATTTGGGGCAATAACAATTACAAGGAGTACCCAACTCCTCTCCTTACAAACACAACCTCCTCCTTGAGGCACAACTCCAAGCCAACAAACAATCACCGCACAACTTGAGGGATTAGCACAAAGCAACACAAGGATCACCTCACCACTTTAGGAATACAACCCAAATGCACAACCTCCTCAACACAATGAGGGAAAGGCACAAAGCCAAGCAAATGAAGGGTTTTCAACTTGGTGGTCTAAACAACAACCACAAACAATCTCTTTCTCCCACACAAAGATCCTATAGAATAAGAAAGTAGATGTAGCTCAAGTGTGGAGAAAACCAATGGAATGGAAATCAAAATCACAAAGAAAATCCTTGGGAAAAACTGAAACCAAGATATAGAAGTTGAATCAAAACTCTTTTTCCCAAAAACCCTTTTCTTTGATATTCCAAACCCTAGCAAAAACACCAAATAGATTGTTCAATTTAAGTCCAAAAAAACTTCTTTTGATTGCTGTGAAAACACCAGAGAGTAAGGAAAAATTCGCACAAAAAATCTTAGAGAAAACAGGCCATTAATGGGGTATTTATAGCCCCTAGAAAAATATAGCCGTTGGCAGCCAAATCTGCCAAAAATGACCTACCGGTCGACCGCTCGGTCGACCGACTAACGGTCATATTTTGACCGTTGGCAACTGACGGTCGACCGCCCGGTCGACCGAAAAGAACAGAGAGCACTGCTCTCTGATCCGGTCGGCCGGCCGGCCGACCGTCCCACTGTGCTGCCAGACGTGCACAGCTCTGTGCACGTCGGTCGACCGCTGGGTCGACCGGCCCTTGGTTCGGTCGACCGTGCGGTTGACCGAACTGGCCTGTCAGCCACTGTTCTGGGTCAGAAAAACAGAGTAAAAATTATTCTAATAAATCCATAAAAACTTGTAAAAATACACAAAAAATAGTTTTATCATTTTATTTTGAAATATAAACTTGTGATAAAAATTTCATCAGAAATAACAAACATTTTGAAACATTTTTGTGTCTTATCATTTTTACCAAAATCCAAAAACTGTATTTTCTAAAACTTGGATTTTTGAATAGAAAATACATTTTGTCCAAAACTTATCCAAATATAAAAACAAGATATTAAACAACATTTAGGCATGATGTATATGGATGTAATCCTATATACATGAAACATATATATATCCATGTTTTTGTCATTAATTCCAAAATATGTTTTGTTAAAAATACCAAAACATAAAACACATGAAATAGACTATCAAACTAAGTTTGTCTAAATAGTTGAAGCATGCATGTATATAGAACAAATCTAATATATATTAAACCATGTAAACTTGTTTTGATCTATCTATTCATGAAACCAAGATCGGTTAAACCAAAAACCGAAAACCAAAACATGAAACGTGTGTGTTGTGAACTTGAGCATATCATACTATTCTAATCTTTACAATTTGGATCTAAACACAAAACTAAATTATGGTACCGATGTCTTCTTGTAGAGCGCAATCTCCAAGCCGACTCGATCCAAAACTCTTTGATCCACCGAGCAAGTGCTATATATGATCTTTGACGCTCGGGCTCTTGAATCAACATGTGAAAGCTTCCAAATCATCTTGTTGAAGCTAATCACAAACTAATATCTTGATTAATGATCTGAAACTAAATAACACAAGATTATTAGTACACATAACTACATGAGTTAATCATCATCAAAACTAGAGTGGAAGGCCTTTGGGCCAACAACATCGTCTGCAGTTTGGGTGGACTTAGAATACAGGTTGCACAGCCGAAATACGGTTCCACTGCAAGACTCTGAGGGATGACTGATATCCCATCTGTTTATTATTCCACAGTGTTACTATGAGTATTATTCCACAGTGATACTGTGAGTACTGTTACTATTACTGACTACCTGACGGTAGTGCCTGAAATCACCTAGGGGTGAATAGGTGACTAGCTAATCTAATAATGAATTAATGCGGAATTAAAACTATTTATGCAAACTAAAAACTAATAAGCGAAACACAGAAGGTATAATACAAGAGTGTAGCCGAATTTCCGGTGAAGGGCTCTGGACTATCTCCTGAAGATTCCTCTAGATAAGAGTTGAGGTGCCGCTATGGCTCTCTTAGTTGAATACAAGTGTGAGCAAATAATCCCAAGTATATAAAAATATGGCACAAGACATATCGAGCATATAAAGATAAAAATAATGCAAGCATGCAAGATATAAACATAAGTGAGAGATAGAGAGAGCAATCGCAAACACGAGAGATTTGTTTTGAGGTTCGAGCACCCTTGCTCTACGTCCCCGCCTTCAACACTATGAAAGATTTTCACTAAAAACGATCCCACTGGATCACTCGGTGCCGCAACACCTACAACGTGTTCACACTAGAACTCCTTGGACTCACTAGTCCCTCTCATGTTCCCGGAAGAACAACACACGCAAGCACACTAGCTTGCCGAGGCCGTACCTCTGCACCGAGCTCCCACTAGAACTCGAAACAACATAAACCCACAAGTTCGCCTCCTCAAATACAAGATAGAACACTTTGGTGATCTCAACACTTTGATCAATCAAAAACATTCTCACAACAAAGATCCCTAGAGGATTGATATAGCAATGGATAGGTCAAGTATGTGTGAGAAAATAAGGATGATTTGTGGTGAAAAACTCAACAAATCACTTTTGAAAACACTCTTAATAAACTCTCATTTTGATATGAAAGTTTTAGCTCTAAAATAAGTGGAGATAAACACTTAGTAAGGTAAGAAAAACTAGCTTGAAAACTCTCCAAAAATCTTGTGAAAAATAGCCCAAAATAGCCCCAATTTATAGGCCTAAAAAATGTAGCCATTGGGGTCCAACTCAGCAGAAAATTCTGCTGTCGGTCGCCCGGTCGACCGCCCGTCGACCGCCAACGATCGGATTTCCGACCATTGGGGAAAGCTGTCGACCGGTCGGTCGACCGAAAACTAGGCCATGACCTAGCGATCGACCGCCCGGTCGACCGGGGCCATTTACAGAGAGCAGAAACTCTCTGGCGGTCGACCGTGCGGTCAATCGGCCCTTGGCTGTGCACATTTGTGCACATCGATTGATCGGCCGGTCGACCAACTTCTGGCTCGGTCGACCGCCAGATAGCCTGGTCCAACAATTTCAGGAATTAAAACTTGGTCTTTTTATCTTTAATAAAATCCCATAAATTCTCATAAATTCTACAAAAATAAGTTCATTAATATACTTTGATATACAAACATGTTTGATTAAAATAAAAAATATTACAAACATTTTTAAACTATTTTTGTAATATAGAAATTTTGGCTTAAACAAAAATCTGTATTTTTCAAAATCATTTTTTCAAAACTTCTCCAAATCCAAAAACAAGATATTCTAAACACTTTTAAGGCTTAATGTGTATGGATATGATCCACTACACATATATGATGAAATATCTATATTTTTGACAATAAGTTCTAAAATAGTTTTGATAAAACACATGTATATTTTGAAGCTTAAAACAAATCGGTGTTTTCTAAAACAAAAACTCTTTTATGAAAACACATATAAATCTTGTGTGTGAGTGTATATGATCTTGAACAATCCACCAACTAATCTATCCTTTACATTTTATCTAAAAATAAAATCTTGACACTTCAAAATTTGACACAAGTCTTCTTGAAAATCTTCTCTTGAAAATCTTCTTCTCCTTCTTGACTTAGTCCAAACCATGATCTAATGAGTTAGACTCCTCTTGAGTACTTGATGCGATCTTGATACGCAAGCTCTTGAATCAACCGTGCTAGCTCCAAAACTTGACTTTAAATCCTTTATTGAAGCTAAACACCTACTAAGATCTTGATCAAATATCTGAGACTAATTAAGCACAAGATCATTAGTACTATAATTACATAAGTTAATCATCATCAAAACTAGAACGATGGGCCTTTGGGCCAACAATCTCCTCTTTTTTGATGATGACAAAACTCATGGAGTTATATATGCATGGATTAAAGTTAAGCTTCATAGAAGCTCCCTCTTAACTCATGCATAGCAATAAACAAATAGATATACAATGAAAGCTCTTGAATTAAACAGACATGTATGCATACATAAGGATATAAATATGCATAAACTCACCAAATATTCTTCTCCCCTTTTTGCATAAACAAAACATATATGCATATAAACTCAAAAATCCTTCTCCCCCTTTTTTTGTGTAAAATAGGGAAATGAAATAAACTTGCATATATCAACTCCAAAATACTTCTCCCCTTTTTGTCAAATCATCAACAAAGGGGAGAAAACAAATCAACCAATAAAGATATATATATATATATATATATATATATATATATATATATATATATATATATATATATATATATATATGCGATATACATTCATGAAGAGAGAGATGTGAAGTTAGCTCTCCTGCATACTTGCATTACATTAAGAAGGGATGACAAAGCCCTAACTCACATAAAGCATAATATACAATGCATAAGTGAAGATGTTAAGCTCCCCCTACACACGTGTACTACATAAAGAAGAGATGTCAAGCTCCTTAATACAAATACACTCAACACGGATCTATATATAGAAGAGATGTTAAGCCCCTCTTGCATATAGGCAATACATATCAAGAAATCTTGAAATCACTTCAAAACTAATTTTTAATTTTCTCAAGTCAACAAACACAAATTTTGATACCAATGAAATAAATTGCAGTTGACAAACTTATAAGTTGGTACCACTTGTAAATAAACAAATTTTAAGATACCAATAGTAGATTTTTAATACCAAATTGAAATTGAAATATTGCAAAATTTTGATACGAATTAAAAGGTAAAATATGAAATATGTTTTGATATCAATTGAAATACCAATTGAAAATAATGCATAAGCTCATTTAGATACCAATTAATATTTAAAAATTAATCAAGTTTAGCATAAGCATAAGTTGTGCTTTAAATAAGTAAGGATATTGTAAATCAAGCACAATCAAAACATATATATGTATGAAAATAAAAATACCAAATGAAATTGATTTTATTTGAAATTTGAAGCATACATATATAAGAAAACATATATGAGTATATAAAAATAGAATTTCATGAAGTTCATGTGTATTACTCATAACTATCCACCCTATTCAAGCACATGTTAAAAAGATTTTCAATTAGAGCATACAAGGCATGGTCACCCCAGCCGTCGGTTGGTAGGGGTTTTTAAAATAGGATTTGAAATTAATTTTAGATTGAAAACACTACCAAATGAAGAATAAATAACTAGTTAAGTAATTTTTGAAAAACTAGTTAAAGATCCTTCAAAACATGAAAATAAGTCATATATCCCATGAAGCATGCTAAAAATAGAAGAGTTGACACTCAAAATCTATAAGGCTCAAAAATTCACATGAAAACAATGTCAGAGTAAACAAATGAAGTGTGAGTGCATAAGAATTATGTGAATAGCATTTTCATGAAAATAATCAACGAAGCTCAAAATAATCATGAATTTCTTTTATCAAAAACATGAAAATCATAAAAAAAATTATTTTTCATTAAAAATAAACTTCAAGGTATATGTATATTTTATCAAAATTAACAATATACATACATATCCCAAAACACAAATGAGTCCATAATGTAATTTGCATGAAGGCAAGAGACTCAAGGGTATACATGTATAATTATTAGTTTTAGACAAGAATAACATATACATGATGAAATCACCTAGAGGGGGGGTGAATAGATGACTGTTTGGTGGGAGAAATTCGTGTAAAATTTCCTTGAATCAATGGAGAATTACAACGGATCAACACTCTGATTACAAGAGAGGGAAGATGTTCACGCTTGAATCTCCCCTTTATTTAGTGCTGGGTTCTTGATGTGGCGATGGAAAGTGAATCTTATTTTCGTTGATCCGGTGAACGTCAGGACCTCTTGGAATCCTCTCTTTGGATAGCGGATGGAGTAACACAACTCATGTCTACCAAGAATCTCAAAGAGATTGTGGGCAAAGACAAACTAACTTGTACGAAGCAAGTTGTTGGAAGAGTTGAACCTTCTCTTTTTTTATCTCCCTTGTATATCTCCCCTCCTCTCTTTTCTTTTCTTTCTCCACAGCAAACTGGGCTATTTATAGAGGTTTCAGGGGGTGAATGTGTCCCCTAAAAATGCTCCATAATAAGGGTTAACTCCCTCACTATGTGGGCAGTAAATGACCCAATAATGAGGGCAGTTATAACCGAGACGCGGGTTTTGAACCTTACGCCTTGTCACTGAAGTAATATTGAGACGCAGGTTTCGACCCTCGCATCTTGGTGCTGCAGTGATGCTGAGACGCGGGTTTTGACCTTCACATCTTGGTGCTGCAGTGATGCTGAGACACGGGTTTTGACCTTCACATCTTGGTGCTGCAGTGATGCTGAGACGCGGGTTTTGACCTTCGCATCTTGGCGCTACAGTGATGGCTATGATTAGCTCTGCGATTGGAGTTTGGACTCTACTTTTTTATAACTTGTCTTCATTGATTTTTAAACAGCCTACAGAACCCGCTCCAAAGTTTTCGATATTCCGCGGTTAACTGGGACGGATTTTGAAATACTTTGGACTCTGGTTGAATTCATACTTCTCTTGATTGGACTGACAATCATTTGAGATGCTCGGAGCCTGATCCTGTCTGAAATATGGTCTTCATGAGTGTACTGTAAAACCCTTTGAAGCCGCCAGAAATGATCGTGGCGAGTGTCTAGATACGCAGTCTAGACCTCCTCAGTACTCTGAGCAAGTTGTTGGTGTACTTTGAACCAGGGGTGAACAGTCGTATGCTTGTGCCAGTGTACTATTGAACTGATTTGCAGAAGCAAAGACTAAACGTAAGTCTTGTAGACGCAGGGGTCATGTTGCTTTAAAGACGCAGTCCTCACTTGGAGCGAGGACGCATCTATTAGTTTGCTGAAGAAACGCGGCTCTTGTATGGACGCGATTTTTGAGATGAAGACGCAGCTCTCACTCTGTGAACTAGGCACGGCTTTGGCCTTGCTGAAGAGACGCGACTTTTGGAGGGACGTGGTTTTTGTTAAACATGAATCCGTGTTTTGGGCGCGTTGCCACATGTCCGGCGGAGTTGAAGGGGCATTTTCCTTTGGTGCACGAATTTTGCATTGCATTTAATATGCACGCCACACGCCAGGCGGGGATTAGGCCTCGAGCCAAGCGCCGCGTATCTCTGGGGATCACTGTACCTATAAAAGACAACAGCCTTTCAAGAGTCATCATTAGACTCTTATTCTTCGCCGAGCCTTTTAGGGTTAAGAAAAGCTCGAAGCTTTTTCATTTTCACCATCTTCAGTGATCTCATGATCGAAATGGCACCAAAGACCAAGCCCGTTTCTTCGTCCTCGAGCGCTGTCACTCCGAAGATTCAAATGGGTGGTTCTTCCATACAGGAGGCCCCTATTTCAGGTAGTAAAATCATCTCATTTGGTTTCCGCCATTGAAGGGGCTTATAAAGTCCCTTTTGAATGTGAACCGCCAACGCGAGACTCGTGCCCGTGTTTGATCGTCAAACGCGGTTCTTAAATTGGTGGACAAGATGCGAGTTTGATGACTTCCGCATCTTTGCTTTGTCATTTTAAGTCCGTATCTGTTTGTTGAATGCGGACCTTATTGAGCCCTGAGTTTGATGACTTTCGCATCTTTGCTTTGTAACTATCACTAAGAGGTTAGTGTGTTGGTGGAGTCATTAGTAGTTAGTAGCCATGAGTTTTCTTTCTCTTTTACTTATTTTAGAAGTATACCAAAAACTACAAATATCATTCTTTTCTATGTTTCTCACTTCTTCGTATTTCACCGTACCTCTCTTTCTATTCTTTGTTTTTCTTTCTTTTCATTCTTTCAAACATTGAAGAGCTTTTAACACACACGTGAATCAACCGGTAAAGCTTCTATCGCCTCCCGTCCTTGTGAATTCGACTCGTTTTAGCCTTTATGCTATAACGGAAGTATCGAGGAAGCCAAAGCACACACACTTTAAATCTTAACTTTAAAACATACACTTTTTGTGCACGGTTTTCTCCCGATCAAATTTTGGCGCCATTACCGGGGATGAGAACGGTTTGATTTCACATTTTTGTTAACTTTTATTTTTTGTTTTTGGTGTGCAGGTTAAATTTTTAGCGTTGCAGAAGTCCACACTTTCTCTTGTGTGGTTGGGTAAATTCTTGTACATTCATATACTCTGCTACTATTTTTTTTATTACCTATAAACTGTAAATAATTTTAAGAATTAAAATACGAAATTGGATACTTTAAAATGGTTTAGACATTTGCATCTAGGCACGTGTCAATTTTCATTCCAATATACTGTATTTTATTCTTGTGTTATTGATAAGAGGTGTACATATGACATCGTATATAGCATAGGACAAACACTTCAGTGATTTACTCGCTTTTTTGTGTTTATTCTTATCTATATTGCACACTTGCATAAATTTAACTTAAGGGTAACACCTAATACAACATAAGGTGGGGAAGTCATTACCCCTCCCATAGCCCAAAAATCACCTCCCCACTAACACAACCCAAGCCTAAATAAAACTTGCTAGACGTTGGCCCCTAGGGACATCTCGGACTCATTTAAGAGATTGACCTAAGGGGGGAGTTGTTAGAAGTTGACTCTTATCAAATCGGTGTCTAAGGTTGGGGATTGAGAGGCGAAACCTCGAAGAACTGTGGTTTGGCATAATTAGGCCCATTGCTCCGGCACGGATACCTCCCATTGATCTTTCCCCTACCTGGCCGATTAACTTGTGGTCCGCTTCTGATAATATACCCCCCGTGGACAGTCTAACCAGTTAGGAGTCGTCTAGGCCTAAGTCAACCCTAGCATAGGCTTGTTTTCTTTTTTCTTTTTGTTTGTTTGTTTGTTTTTCTTCTTTTGTGAAATGGATTTTAACAACAATAATTCTTTCAATCATAATATGAATCCATATTTCACTCTGATCTCATTTGACTCGGATAACTCCAACCCGGCTATGTACAACATGAACCAACCATATATGCCGAGTTGGGATTATCCGACTCAATATGACCCATATCCTCAATCATATGACTATAATTTTTAAAATAATTTCAACTCTTCATAGAGTCAATGGGGATTCACCTCCCCCCGAGTCAAATTTTCAACCGCCTTGTCCACAATTTTCACAAAGTTCATTTCCCGATTTTGGTTCATATACTCCTTTTCCTGTTCTACCAACTAAAGAAAAATCTGATTTGAAAAGGAGTATGGAAGAGTCCCTACAATAAGTTCAAAATTTGCTCAATTCACAATCCTTCCCACATCAAACTCCACATACTCCTTTTTTAGAGCATCCAATTAAAGAAGAATTTGAGCTAGAAAAGCGTTTGGAAGTCTTTTGTGAAATAATGCAAAACATTTTGGACTCATCATCTCAACCAAATTTTCAAGAGTCCTACTAATCTTTTCCAGTCTCACATTCAAATTGTACAACCATCAATACTGGACTTGAGTATGGAACCCTTGCGTGAGTCTGAGCAGCAATCACAAAATCCGATAGACTCACAATTTCACCACAATTTTCAAAATCAACTTCCATACTTACCCTTTCAATAAGAACCAATTTCAGAAAGTATGAAAGACATAATTCCGAATCCAAATTCTGTTACCCGGCCTATCAGTAGGTTAGACTCACTTATGACCGAATTGATCAATGAGAGCGAGAAAAATCTTTCTTGTCAACCTTTGACAGATCCTTATATCCCTAACTATACTGATTGGACCTATGAATCATGTCATTTTGGGAATCCAGTTTCAATTTCATCATATCAACCTGAACTTGACCAAACTCCAAGTTATGAAAGTCGCCTGGACATTCTGGCAAGTTATCCCTTTTCTGAAATTGAAATTGACCATGAATGTAATCCCGAATCTCATGTTAGTGATTTTATTTCACTTTTTGATTCAATAATGACTCTGGTATCTTTACCAGATTTTTTTCTCTATTCCGGAGTCAACATTGAATTTTGTACCAGTACACCGTGAAATGGAATCACCAATCTCTTATGATCACACTTCATTGATGGGGAAAGTGTATGAACATCACTTTTATGGTTTGAGCCCTATTTTTGACTCTCAATGTTGACTCTCGACTTAATCTGAGTCAAATTCTCGATTCGGTATCGATTTTTCTTCCTGTTCCATTAGAGTCCAAATCAATCATCTTCCAAAATCACACTTCATTGTTGGACAAGGATATTGAAGAAACAGACTCAATAATTATTTTTGAAAATTGAAAATTAGATGGGGATAATTTTTTCAATAAGACCATTCATTCAATCATTCTTTTACTGGGTCATATTAGAGAGGTCATTGGTGAGTTCCTTCAAGATCCATGATATCCTGATTAGGTAGCAACGCTTGGCCCAATCAAACCACCACCGGAGCCTTCGCCTGAGATAATTTTCCTTCTCTTCCCATTTATTTCATGTATATACACATTCACGATGCATTGAGGACAATGCATGAGATAAGTTTGGGGGAGGATTTACTAACAAAGGTTAGTTTTATATTTTCTTTCTTTTACACTTCTTTTAATTTTAAAAAAATCTTTTATATAAAAACTCTTTTCTTTTCTTTTTATAAAATTTTTTGAAACAAGATAAATAGTTTTGATTTATTTTTAAGAAAATTAAGATTATCTTAGGAATTAGGAAGACCTAAAATTATGAATTTTTAAACGAAGTCAAAATAATAGATCTTGTTTAAATTTTAGGATAAGAAAGTAAGATTGAAAAGATAATTTGATCTTGAATTTTTTGCCTTTGATTTATGCACTTCACACTTACACAATTTTTGGGATTGAAACAAAGACTGAAAATACCATAAAAAATATATATATATAAAAAAATTTATTGAAGTTGGGTAATTATGCCTCAGGAAGCATAATTATTCATACCTAAAATGGTGGATAAAAACAAAATGATTCCCTTTAGATTTGTGGCCTTGTTTACTCGAGTCCTTAAGTCCGAGGGATGTTTTCTCATCTGGTGCCCTAAGATCATCTGGTTTGAGAGTCACCGGTTAAAGGCTCACTACCCGGGTAAATAAAAAAGCCTAAGAAAACTAAGGGAAGAAAAAAATAAAAATAATAATAAATATAATATATATATAATAATATAAATAAATGGCATGAAAGTTAGAGTCGATATCCCAAAAATCTTCACTGTTCACAAAGTGCATATTTTTCTAAGAGTTTTATGATAGATCAAAGAGTTAATTCAATTTTAAATTCTTACATTTAATTTATAATAAGATTTTGCATTTCGACTTATTTTAAGGAAGATTAATTTCTGGTTAACCTATGACCTTGGATCACTTATATTTTCGCAAAAATACTTCAACACTTTTCTCTATTTCAAAAATACTTTTTCAAAATACTAACATTTGATTTCTTTCTTTATGGATTTTGTGGGTGTAATCCGCTGAAAATCCTCAGGAGATAAAACTCCTCCTCTAGGGGAAACTTAGAGGTTTAACGGCTTGTTGCACATGCTCAGTGCAATCGCGTCACCTGCGAAAGTGGTGTAATAATTTTCTTATTTTTTTTGCTCGGGACGAGCAAAAAGATAAGTGTGGGGGTGTGATTAGTCTCTAATTTTGCATAATTTTTATCACATCCGCATATTTATTTGGTATAAAATTCTGCTAATAAAGCTTTGCTTGCTTAATTCTAGGTCTATAGTGTGCAATGAAGAAGAAGACCCTAAATCACCATTTAATTAGTGATTAAAAGCCTACATGAATAGCCATTGACCTAGAAGAGCTGATTTGTCAAAATCGGGGGCCAATTTCCAGAAACTGGGACCAGAACCTGACAGGAGATAGACGGGACAGCGCGCGACTCGAAGCGCCGCACGCGCGGCCACCGTATGGCAGTGAAAACGCGGCCTAGGCCGCGTTTTCGCGGCTGTACGAGCGCGGCCGCGCCCGCGTTTTGGGCCAGAGTTTGCCCCCTGGCCCCCTGTTCCCCTGGTGCCTATAAATACCCCCCTGGGGTCTCCTTCAGCAGAAGATATACAGAGTTTATGATAGTTTTCATTCCATGTTGTAGTTTAGGATAGTTTAGTTTAGGTTAGTTCTTCTTCTCCCTTGTATTTTCTATTTTGTAGATCTTGTAATAGGGAGAGAGAGTGATACATGTTGGAAAGCAAGAGTGCTTGTAATAGAAGGTGACAATC
The DNA here is from genome assembly GCA_038442645.1 of Agave tequilana. Lineage (NCBI taxonomy): Eukaryota > Viridiplantae > Streptophyta > Magnoliopsida > Asparagales > Asparagaceae > Agave > Agave tequilana. The sequence continues at coordinate 23,443 of JAVJIF010017335.1, forward strand.
TTTGAAAGGTGCTCTCTTATCTTATCTTTGTTTTCTTCTCTCTAATCTCTTTTACATGTGTAACTAACTTTTCTCTCACGGCAACTAACTACTAACCACCAACTAGTCTAACTTCTTATTTGATAATCCACATGAATCTAATAGCCTCTACTTGGCATTGCTCTTGCAAGAGCCATTGATGGCTCATGATGATGGATCTAACAGTCTAACTTCCTAACTCTCTAACAAGCTAACATTACTTTATTTCATGCTTGCTCTTATTGGGTGTTTTTAATGATTTATGTGTAGCTTGAATTTGTTTTGTTGAGTTGGGTTGTGATGAGTTACATATGGGTCATGCTTTGAATCGCTCTTGAACCAAGGACTAGTGATGGCCAATGATACTGTGAGGCAACTATCACTAAGAGGTTAGCGTGTTGGTGGAGTCATTAGTAGTTAGTAGCCGTGAGTTTTCTTTCTCTTTCACTTGTTTTAGAAATATACCCAAAACTACAAATACCATTCTTTTCTATATTTCTCACTTCTTCGTATTTCACCGTACCTCTCTTTCCATTCTTTGTTTTTCCTTTCTTTTCATTCTTTCAAACATTGAAGAGCTTGTTGGGATTTGGGTCGAACAAATTAGAATGTTTGATGGGATGGTTAGAGAGTTGTTTGACAACAACCAAGATTGAAGTGCATGTGTACGGTTTTTCCCCAATCAGGGTGTGATGTGTGTGCTTTATATACATGTTTTACATCAATTTTTATGCCTATTATTTGCCACATTTAATGCTGCATGGGTATTTTGTTAGTATTATTTTGCAGATTTTAAGTCAAGAGTAAATTAGAAGAAAAGAGAGAAATTTGAAAAATCTATGATATCAAAAGAGATGCAGAATCAGAAATCTGAAGTAGAGTTGGGACATCTCAACAGACACTTCACGCAAAATCAGAAATTCCATAAAAATCTGGGACTGAAATGAACCAATAGTTCGGCCACCCAGCCGTAGATTTTGGCCAAGCAGTCGTGGATCAGTCAACGGGAATGCCAACACAGAGGTCACCACGAGTCAAAAAATAGAGAACTATAGCGGTAGTTTTGGATAGAATTTTTCTAGAAATTCGTGTAATTTTAGAAACTTAGGTTTTTATATTCGATTAGGATTCTTTTGCTCTCTGTTCTATATAAACGCTGCCAAGCCTCTTGTATCATATACAATTTTTATCTCTCTTTTATTTTTTGAGTAAAAATCAATAAAAATTCTGTTGTTTGTCATTAAATTTCAGAGCACTTTCAACGAGAAATTCTTCACAAAGGCTTCATCTTTTTAAGTGCTCTCTTACATTTCTCTTACCTTTCTCTTTATTTGATTTTTAGCATAATCTATTTCAATATTATGGTGTGTTATATTTTCTTAGCCATGAACTAATTTTTCATAACTAGGGTATGATGTAGGGATTGTATTGATTATATGAAATTATGTTTTGTGAAAATTCTCCTATGTGTTTTATAAAATTTAAATCTTTTACATGCTAAGTTGTTAATCTTGTGCTTTATTTTATAATTGGTGCACACAATTAATCAGAAGGCTAGGTTAGAAGCTGAAAGGAGATAACTTAGTAAAAGCTTCTAAGATTAGCAACCATAACTCGAAACGTTGAGATGTAAGAGTTGTGCAGTCAGGTAGGAATATCCATCACACTTAATGCATCATCAACTAGCAATCGAGAAATTGTAGATTCTAAATTTAGAAGATAGAATTGGTATTATTTAAGAGAAAATACTAATTAGGATAGGGAATTCTGATTGTTAGCATGAATAGGATAAATTAACACAAGCTTAATATTTTATCTGATTATAATTACCGAAATCAATCCTCTAGTTATATAAAGCAAACTTTTTTAGTAGTAGTTTATTCACAAAATCTTCCAACTAAATTGATTATTCAAATAGAATTAGGAAAAATTAAGTTGATACTTGAGACAACAATCCTCGTGGGACGATACTCTATTCACTCTATATTACTTGTTAACGATTAGTACACTTGCCAGTCGATCAACATCAAGTTTTTGGCGTCGTTGCTGGGGATTGTACAATTTTCAATATCAATAATATCGATTACTGTTCTACTTTGAATTTTGTCGGCAGATCTAATATAAAAAAATTTCTCTGCAGGTTACAGGAAGTTTAACCTCAACAGAGCACAGAGTTCGGCCAGGTAGCCAAAAATTGGGCCAGGTAGCCGAACTCCTGTTCTGAACGGAGTTGAGTTTTTTCAGACTTACTATTACTAGTAGATGAGATGTTCTAGGAGTGCAGAAGTTATAAAACCTTATGCAGAGATCGACAGAACCTTCAGACGCTTGCTCTTACTAGATTAAAATTTAAATACGAACAACATGCACTTTAGCTTTATTGTGCACAAAAATTGGAGCACAATTTTTTGTTCTTTTGTTGAATCATTGTTGTATCTATATCACATTTTTTAATCAAAATATATGTTTTTCTAACTCAAGACAGTGAGACTAAGGTGTTCCTATGGATGTCAACTGGCCGAGCCGAGCTGGTAACTTGCACTGGCACTGCCCGAATTGGCACGGGCCCGGCCCGGCCCGCGTGGTACCTGGGCCAGACTTGGCACAGGTCCAGCTCCCCAATGGGCCGGAGCCGGGTTCATATATTGCGGCCCAAGGTCCGAGCCCGAGCTTTGGCATGGCCCACACTGGTCGTCCCAGCCCGGCTCCCCAAACGACCGACCCACCTCTACAACGGCTCAAAGAGTCATTGGGGGGCTTTTTGCAATTTTTTTTGCAAAAAAACCCCAACAACTCCCTCAACGACTAAAATAGCCTTTGGGGGGCTATTTGTAATTTTTTTACATATATCCCCCCAACAGTTAGATTGGGCTTTAGGTGAATTTTTTGCAAAAAAATTGCAAAATAACAATTCTCTTTCCCTCATAAATACTCCCTCTTCCCCACTCTATTTCATCACAACAAAAATATTTAAAATTCTCAAAAAATCCTCTATATATTTCTACTATATACAAAGTCTCTCAAGCTCTCAATTATAAGGCTACAAGCTCTCAAGTTCTTAAGCTTTCTCTTAACTTCTCAAACTCTACCAGCTCATGCTCTCTCTCAACTTCTCAAGCCCCCTCTTAACTTCTCAAGCTCCACCAGCTCTACAAGCGCTCAAGTTCTCAAGCTCTACGAGCTCTCTCTCTCTCATCACTTTAACATTTGTGAGATAATTATATTCTTGTCAAATTAAGAAATTAGCAATTAAAATGGATGCACATTCTTCATCAATTGGCCCTGGTTAAGCTTCTGGTTCTAGAATTAATCGTAGTTTTAGTTTGAATAATGAAGAGTAGTTAGCTCTTAATTTTACTTTAACCGAAACTTCATAAATTTCATTAACACAAACCTCAAATTTTAATGCTTCTTATGAACCTGCCACTATAACTCATATACCTGTTAGTTCTACAAAGTATAAACTACCTCTACAAATCTAAAATTTAGATTTTGAAAATATTTTAATAAAATAAATAATGATGGAGTTAGGAGGGCTTAATACAACTTATGTTCAAATACTTCATATGCTTTTCCCAAAAATACCGGAACCGACCCCCCAAGCAGACATATTAAGAGTAAGCACTCTGAACACCAATCGCGACAAACCCAAATTAGCCCTTTAAGTGGCACACTAGGCACTTTTATTTATAATCGTGCTACAAGTAAAACTAATTTAATTAAATATCTTATTCGATCTGAATAATCTTTTAGTATGACTGAAGATGAGGCATTTATAGAATATATTAGAACAACTCATAATCCGGATTATGAGCTGGTCAGTAACAATATGATAAGAACAGAAATATTTAGGGTTGTTGAGGAACAAAAACAAATGTTAATTGTAATTTTGTCTTCTTTGCCATATAAAGTTGTGCTTATTTCTGATTGGTTGGAATTTATTAACAATCATTATATAATTATTATTGTACATTATATTGATTTTGAATAGATTTTAAAACAAAAGAATTATCAATTTAAAAAAAAAATTTCATCCTCACAATGGTTCAAATCTAAGTAAGATTATAATAAAGGTTGTTAGAAAATAGAACTGATTCCAAAATCTTTTCTATTTTATTTGATAATATTAGCGAAAATACTGCTGTAATTAAGATTTTGAAAAATTATTTTACAATTATTTTGAATGCAAAATTTTTATGTTCAGCGTGTTTGTCATATTATTAACTTGTGTGTACAATATGCTTTAAGAATAATTAATGATTATATTAAAGAATTAGAAAATACTATTATATTTATTAAAAGTAGCGGTTGAAGAAGACAAAACTTCAAACAAATTTATTCCGGCATAGGCCTACCTATTAAAAAATTACCTTGAGAAGTAAGAACTCATTAGAACTCAACATATAATATGTTGAGTAAAGCTATTTCTTATTAGTAGGCAATATATATATTCATTTTTGTGGAATTGTCTGACTATTTTATTTCTTAGGATAAATGAAAATTTTGTAAATTTATTTGTGATTTTTTAAATAGATTTGAAAGAGTAACAAAATTATTTTCTGATATTTATTATCCCACAACTAGTTTAGTGTTTTGTGAGTTAACTGAAATAATCGAAGTATTTTTCTACATGCAGAAATAATAATTTTCTTCAAAATATTATTGCTCCAATGAAAAAAATAATAAACACTTTAAAGATTTTTATTATATTTTTTATTTTATTGCTATTATGGATCCACATATTAAATATCATGGGGTGTAAATTTCTAATTGAAAATTTTTATAAAAGAATATAATATGATGATAGTGCTGCCATACTGTGGGCAAAAATTGAGACTTTTATCAATCAGTTATATGATTATTATGAAGCACAATTTGAGCAATCTACTTCGTCATTTTAAACTTCTTTTAAGAATAGAAGTTCATTATTTTCAGATTTATTTATCAGCATCAAAAAATTCAAAAATCTCTAACACATTGAATGAGCTCTACTATTATTTCCAACATGCCGCAACTTCTGAGATTGATTCAGACTCAGAATTTGATAATTTTGATATATTGGCATGGTGAAAATCACATGAATCAATTTATCATGCGCTTTTCATCATGACACATGAATTACTAACCCCTCCGACATCTACGGCAGTATAAAATCTTCTTTTAATACAGGTGATCGATGTTGCAAGATACGAGGAACTGTCTTGCATTAGATGCAATCAAGATTAGGTGTGAGCAGAGTTCGGTTATAACTGAAATAACCGACCAAAAATCGAAACCCGAACCCGAACCGAACCAAACCGCTCTAGTTCGGTTCGGTTTCAGTTTTGTGTTTCAAAAACCGAACTCGACCGAACCGAACCGAATCTCTTACGCTATATATCACCCCACCCAAATTCAATTTAGTGAATCATATAGTTCATAACAAAAACTGGTGAAAACTTATCTCATTACTTCTAGTAATACTATCTTTTTTATGTTGAATATGTGAAAGTTATGTTAAGTACACCATCACAATTAAGAATAATATTTATATTAATATAGTTCTTTTTTTTTATTCTTGCCATTAAAAGTTAGTAATAATTATGTGAGTTTTGATATAAGAGCCCAAATATAGCGTAAAAGTTTTAGAATATGAAATTTTTAATTCACATTAAGATTAGGGTCTTTTTCTTATTTCTAATTTGGGTATTGAATATTTGAGATTAGAATATTAAAGGATGATAATATAATGGTGATTAAAAAATGTAAGAAATGATGGAAAAATATTGGCCTAACCGAAAAAACCGAAAAACCGAACCGAACTGAGTCGGTTTGGTTCGGTTCGGTTGCTAAGTCTAATTGGTTCGGTTCGATTTTGCAAAAATTAGCAAAAACCGAACCGAACCGACCGATGCTCACCCCTAATCAAGATGACCATCTGCAAAAAAGATTGGCAAAAAAGAAACCAAAATAAAATAATTGGTGATCTCATTGAAGACTCCACAGAAAATGAATGAAGAGTTTGAAAACTTGTATTTTTTTCTTTAATGAATGATAAAATATTTGAAAATTTGTAATTTCTAAGTGTGACATAAATTTTAAAATTTATTGGATCACTAATAAAAAAAATATACATTTGCATTTCACAACTTGTAATAATTTTGTGTAAAGCATTAACTTTTATAATTTTAAACTTAGGAATTTTTTAATTTTTTAGAATTGTTTTAATTTTTTAGATTTTTTATTAATAATCCGACCGGGCCTGGCCCGTGTCCGGCATGGGCCCATCCCGGCCAGGTCGCGGGCCGGACCCGAGTTTCCCAAATGGGACTCAAGCCCGGGCCGACCCAGGCCGCCTGCATTTTCAGAGGCGGGGCAAAAGAGCAGGTTTGTCCCTAAATGGGACTCAAGCCCGGCCCTTGACCTGTCGTGCCCGTCCCTGGCCCCAACCCCAGCCCGTTTGACATCCCTAGGCGTTCCTCATTATTTCATTAACACTGCCGCAGGTCTCATTGGATTCCAATTCTCTCTTGAACCAAGTCTTGAGCTGTGTGCTAAATGAGTCACAATGCAGGCTCCAATAACAATTGGTTAAGACAAACCTGCTCTTTTGCGGAGATAAATTAGTGAAAACATAATATAAATTTTGACTTAAAAGGTTAAACTGACAGATAAAAATTCCACTTTTCATTTATGTACTTCATTTTAGACTTAATTTTACGAAGTTTAACTATTCTAATCACACGTTGATTTTACCATTCAAGAACAAGAATATGATGAGCTTGGTCCGTCCCAAATCCAACTTGAGTCAGTCCATTTTTTTTTAGAGCAAACAGTAAACCTTTTAGGTCTCTCGTGTTTCATTAAATTTTTTTAAATGAAAATAATCCTAAATATATATGTGAAAAAAGACATAAACACCTCTTGAGTATTGGTACACACACAGATAGGTCCAGGAGAAAAATAAATATAAAAGTACATCCAAACGCCAAAACTTGGCGCAGTGACTCGGTCTATTGACATGTGATAATTGATGATTCAGTGAGCTTCTCCTCAGAAAAGACCAAACTCTCTCTACTTCTGACTCACGCACAAAGAAAACTTGGCTACTAACATGAACACCATGTGGACCACTTTGAATACAACGCTCCCCTTGAATCTTGTCCCCCAAGCTTCCTCCTCTATCTTCTCCAAGAGCACGCTTAATGAAGGACTCGGGGCTCCATCCCAAAAGACTAGTCTATTGGGTGGAGTTGCCCAAATACTTATAAGCCCAAGACCATCCCCACGTCTAGCCGATGTGGGACTATTTGTTCGACCCAAACCCAACAATCCCCCCTCGAACAAAGAGTTTCCCTGCAAGCTCTACTATCTTCACACCTGGAAGATCAAATGCTACATCGAGATACCGACTGCTGTCGGTCACTCCTCTTCACTCCTTTGCACTGCGGTGCCAAATTTTCTCGAGAGCCATTAGTAGCTTTACAGGGGCTTATTGCGCTTTATTTTTTTCATTTCATTTTTCGCCAGTGGGGTGGGTAGGTAGGCCTAATGCGTTTTTGCGTCATTGGGTATCTATTATACCGTCGAACATCACCCACACACACGACTAATTTCGGGGCATGGCTCTGATACCACTTGAAGGACTCGGGGCTCCATCCCAAAAGACTAGTCTATTAGGTGGAGTTGCCCAAATACTTATAAGCCCAAGACCATCCCCACGTCTAGCCGATGTGGGACTATTTGTTCGACCCAAACCCAACAATTGGTATCAGAGCCAGTTCAATTCTTGTTTCTTCTTCTCCTCATGGCCTCCACCAACAATCTCATCAATCCACAAGTGCCCAAGTTATTGAAAGATAACTATGAGAGTTGGTCAATTCAGATGAAAGCTCTATTTGGTTCTCAAGAGTTGTGGGAGCTGATCGTTGATGGGTTTAAGGAACCCACACCGGAGGTAGAAGCCGCCTACACCGCCGAAGAAAAGAAGGCTCTTAAAGAGCAAAGAAAGAAGGATAGTAAGGCTCGTTTTCTACTCTATCAAGGGTTGGACGAGTCTACCTTCGAGAGAGTTGCCGAAGCAACGACGAGCAAGGAAGCATGGGAAATCCTTGCTACCATCTACAAAGGAGTCGAGCGGGTGAAGCGAATTCGCCTTAAAACTTTGAGGAGCGATCTTGAAGCTGTTGGCCCATAAGGTTACACTCTCCATTTGTTTATAGTTTTGATGATAACAAACCAAATAGGAGCTATATGGTACAAATTAGTTTGTTGAGATAAGTTTCAGGTTTGTACCATAGCTTGGAGGCCATTGCTTAGCTATTGCAAGAAATTCTAGGTTCATAAAGCAAAGAAGGCTTTTTGCACATCAAGGAAGGAACATAAAGAGAAGGCTCTAGCAAGGCATTGCATGGCTCAAGATTGCTCAAAAGACTTAATTAGATTTATTTTTTGTTTAGAGTTTTGTTAAAGATAGTGAATAGGTTTGAAGCTCTATCACACACACGTTTTTGCGCACATCTTATTTCTAAGTTTATTTCATATAAATTATACAAAAATATTTTGATACAAAATCCTCTGCCTGTAAATCTATATTTATGTTTTATACTTATTCCTATTTAAAACATCTTTTGATAAAAATATTTTTCTCCTCAAAATTCTGTTTGAAAATTGATTTTTGACCTGAGCCGGTCGACCGCCCGAGTCGACCGTGGCTATGACAGGCTTTGCCGGTCGACCCGGGCAGTCGATCGTGGTTCTGGCAGTGCACGTTTCACGGTCGACCGTGACGGTCGACCGAGACGAGCCTGACTGTAAGTCTTTACTCTCTATTTGTTTGGGTCGACCGGGCCGGTTGACCGTAGCCTGCAACGGCTATTTTCTTTTTACTAGCGGTCGACCGGGCCGGTCGACCGGACTAGCCGTTTGAACAGTAACGGCTAGTTTTCTGAGCAGATCTGTTTTTGTCCTTTTCTCACTTAAGTGAGTTTAAATGACTTGTTTTGGGTTTAATACCTTCTGATTAGCCTTAAAAATGTTTTATCTTTAAACCCTAGCCCTCTCCTATAAATAGGGGTGTTGGGGAGAGATTGGATTACCTATTCATTACAAGAAAAATTCAAAAGTTTAAGGCATTCAAAAGAGCTTGTTTTCTTGGTTTTTGTGCTGAAATTCTCTCTCATTTTCTGAAGTGTTTTCAAGAATTCTCTGATTTCATTTTCTTTTCTCTTTGCACACAAGAGCTTCATTCCTACTCATTGTTCTCTAAGGACCTTTGTAAGGGAAGAGAATTTTGAAAGAGAAAGTTTGTGGTCTTTTGACTACCAAGAGAGAACTTGTACTTGAGATTGTGGAGTTGGGTACTCCGGTGTATTTGTGACATCTTTGTGATAGTGGAAGTGGTTGGAATCCTTCTGGGGAAGGCGGGGAAGTAGAGCTGGGTGCTCGAACCTCGATAACAAATCTTGGTGTTTGCGTTTGGTTTACTTTTTCTTGTTCTTGCTCTACTTTCATTGCTATTACTACTTGCTTTTGATTGTCATTGCTATATTCACTTGTTGTCATTCATCTTGTCAATCTTTGTCCTATACAACAAGGTTGCATTGCGCACCTCCAACTCATTTTGCGAGGAATCAGGAGGAAGGAGTTCAGAACCCTTCACGGGGCATTCGGCTCTTAGTCTTGTTTTGGGCGATTGTTGCATCATATTTTTAAATTGTGCATTGATTAGCATTATCACCTATTCACCCCCCTCTAGGTGATTTTCAATTGGTATCAGAGCTTGGACTCTAGGTTTTGGCTTAACATCCATAGAGAGATCCTTAAAACTTGCTAATCAACATTTGCATTTCATTTGTCATCACTAGTAAACATGGCCGATAACATCAAAACCCCTCCTAAATTTGATGGACTTAATTTCCCTATTTGGAAGGTTAGGATGACTATCTTTTTGCAATCATTAGGTAGCTTAGTTGCAAAATCTTTGACCAAACCCTATGTTGCACCCGATAGTGATGAGAGCACTTGGACCGACTTTACCTTTAGAGAATATGAGGCTAACTCAAAGGCCCAAAATTCCCTCTTAACCGCCTTGAATGAGGATGACCTTACACGGGTAATTCATTGCCAATCCGCCTATGAGATTTGGCAACATCTTTTGGTCACACACGAAGGGACTTCACAAGTCAAGAGAGCTAAAATAGATCTCTTGAGGTCCCAATATGAGTCTTTTAAAATGATTGATGAAGAATCTATTGATTGTATGATTACTAGATTTACTAAAATCACCAATGCTCTTTCTTCCTTAGGTGATGATATCTCCAATGATCAAAAGGTGCGGAAAGTGATTCGGGCTCTTCCTACATCTTGGGAGATCAAGGCCACCACCTTGAAAGAATTGAACGATAAGGATGAGATGGACCTCATTAGTCTCATTGGGAACTTAAAAACCCATGAGATGGAAAAGAAAGCAAGAGAAGAGGCCGCTCCACTAAAGAAGAAGTCCATGGCCTTCAATTCTTCATCCACTCTTGAGGACGATGAAGAAGATGAGGAAGAAGATGAGGAGCTATCACTACTTGTTCGCAATGTGAAGAGAATGTACCGGAGGAACAAGCTCAACTTCCGAAGAAATTCGAAGGCAAAGAGGAGAGAAGAATTATATGCTACAATTGCCGAAAGCCCGGACACATCATGGCGGATTGCCCGGAGTTCAAGAAGAAGATGACCTCCTCCTTCAAGCCAAAGAAATCGGAAGAAAAGAAAGCGTACAAGGCAACTTGGGATTCGGAAAGCGAATCCGAGGAAGAGGCGGATATAGCGAATATGTGTTTCATGGCAAACACACCAAGGTAACCCCTCAACCTCTTGATGATGAAGATGATGAATTAAGTAAGGAAGTTCTTGTTCATGCCTTTATTGAACTTTCCGAAACTTATGATAATAAGAAGATTGAATGTTTTAAATTGCAAAAAGAAGTTGCTTTTCTCAAAAATCAACTTGCTATGGTTTCTAAAGAAAAAGATGATATTTCTTCTAATATTATTTCTATTCAAAATGAGTTTAATGCCTATAAGGTTTCTTGTAAGGGAAAATCTCCTATTGTTGATGAAAAAGAAATTTCCTCTTTAAAAACTAAAATAGTTGATTTTGAAAAAGTTTTGAAAGGTTGTGCTTTTAACACTAAGAAACTTGAAGAAAAATTTTCTAAAAAGCACACCCCTCATGCTAAAGATTCACATGTTAAGTCTACTCATGCTCACACTACACATAACACTTCTCATGCTAAATCCTTTCATGCTCACAATTCCCATGCTCACAAATCACACACTCACTATGCTTTTAAATATGGTAGAGTGTATAGATGCACATATTGTGGTAAAAATGGGCATTTAGCTAAATTTTGTTATGACCAAGTTAATAGATCAAATAATCTTGTTTGGGTTAATGAAACTAGCCCTTTAGGACCCAAGAAAATGTGGGTACCAAAATCAAGTCCTAAATTATTTGATGTAGGTACACACCAAGGCTCCAAGACGTAGGGAGCGGTGGTACCTTGATAGTGGTTGTTCAAGACACATGACGTGGGACATCAATAACTTTACAACCCTATCAAGGTATGAGGAAGATGACTCCAAAGGCACTATCATTGGTATAGGTAACATTCAAATTGGTTCATCTCCTACTATATAAAATGTTGTACTTGTTGATGGTTTGAAACATAATTTGCTTAGCATTAGTCAATTTGTGATCGTGGACTTAAAATTATTTTGATGATTCTTCTTGCAAGATTTTTGATGTTAAAACAAATGATTGTATTCTCACCGGTTTTCGTGATGATAATGTTTATATCATTGACATGGTTATGTGGAATGTTCTACTAAATGCTTAAATGCTTTTGATGAAAATTCTTGGCTTTGGCATAGAAGATTAGGACATGCATCTTTTGACCATCTTTCTAGGATTAATTCAAAGGAATTGGTGAAGGGTATACCTTGCTTGAAGTTTGAGAAAGACCGCATTTGTGGTGCGTGCCAACTTGGGAAACAAACCAAGTCTTCCTTCAAACCAATCAAGGATATCATGTCAACTAGGCCTTTAGAATTAATTCATATGGATCTTTTTGGACCTACTAAAACTAAGAGTTTAAATGGTAGTAGATATGGATATGTTTTGGTTGATGATTTTTCCCGTTTCACTTGGGTTTTCTTCTTGGAACACAAAGATCAAACTTTTTCTCATTTTAAGAATTTTCGAAAAAGATTTGAAAAAGAAAAAGGTTTTTCGATTTTGAAAATAAGAAGTGATAGAGGTGGTCAGTTTGTTAACCAACTCTTCATGACTTATTGTGATGAAAAGGGAATTAAGCATGAAATGTCTTGTCCTAGAACTCCACAACAAAATGGAGTTGTAGAAAGGAAAAATAGAACACTTCAAGAGATGGCTAGGACAATGATAAGTGAGTATGACCTCCCTCAATATCTATGGGCCAAGGCCGTAAAACACCGCATGCTATATATCAAATCGTATTTATTTGTGTAAAAATTCTTCCAAAACATCTTTTGAAATGTATCATTCTAGAAAACCTAATGTTGCATATTTCAAAGTTTTTGGTTGCAAGTGTTTTGTTTTGAACACTAAAGATAACTTGGGTAAATTTGATGCTAAGGCTTTGAAGCAATCTTTGTTGGATATTCTACAACTAGTAAAGCTTATAGAGTATTCAATAGATCTTCACTTACCATTGAAGAATCCATGCATGTTAAATTTGAAGAATCTAATGTGGTTGTTGAGAATGTTGTAGAGATTGACCCTTTAGGTGAAGACATGGAGAGACTATCCTTGAAGGACTCACCCGCTCAAGAAGAAAAGCTAGAATCAATTGGTGATGTTCGAGAGGATAAAGAGGAAAGCTCTCAACCGCTTCCTAAAGCTTGGAGATACGCTACAGATCATCCCAAGGAGCTCATCTTAGGTGATGCATCTAAAGGGGTAACAACTCGCTCCAAACTCCATGACCTATGTGGTAACTTTGCTTTCATTTCTCATTTTGAACCCAAAAGCATCCTCGAAGCCGAGGCGGACTCATATTGGTTGCTAGCCATGCAAGAGGAACTCAATCAATTTGAGCGCAACCAAGTTTGGCACCTTGTTCCTAGGCCCCACGATAGACCAATAATTGGTACTAAGTGGATCTTTAGAAACAAGATGGATGAGTTCGGAAATGTGATTAGGAATAAGGCTAGGTTAGTGGCCCAAGGTTACACTCAAGTTGAGCGAATTGACTTTGAGGAGACCTTTGCACCCGTAGCACGGCTTGAAGCCATACGGATGACACTAGCTTTTGCATCTTTCAAAAATTTTAAACTTTTTCAAATGGATGTGAAAAGTGCATTTTTGAATGGTTTTATAAATGAAAAAGTTTTTGTTGCTCAACCTCCCGGTTTTGTTGATCATGTTCATCCCGATTTTGTTTTTAAACTTGATAAAGCTTTGTATGGATTGAAACAAGCTCCAAGAGCTTGGTATGAAAGGCTTTCTAGTTTTCTCATTTCAAATGATTTTATTAAAGGCAAAGTAGATACAACACTATTCACTAAGCATGTTGATAATGACATTTTAATTGTGCAAATTTATGTTGATGATATAATTTTTGATTCTACTAATGAGCTTTTATGCAAGGAATTTGAAAAGGTTATGCAATGTGAGTCTAAATGTCTTCAATGGGTGAGCTTAATTTCTTTCTTGGACTCCAAATCAAGCAATTGCAAGATGGGAACTTCATATGTCAAGCCAAATACGCAAAGGAACTCGTAAAGAGGTTTGGACTTGAAGACTCAAAGGTTTGCAACACTCCCATGGCAACTACCACCAAGCTTGATAAGGATGACCAAGGTAAAAATATTGATATTAAATTGTATAGAAGCATGATAGGTAGTCTTTTGTACTTGACGGCAAGTAGGCCGGATATCATGTTTAGTGTGTGTCTTTGTGCTAGATTTCAATCGTGTCCCAAAGAGTCTCATCTTATTGCGGTAAAACGCATTATTCGTTATATTAAGGGAACGATTGGAATGGGTCTATGGTATCCGAAAACCGGAGATTTCTCAATGACGAGTTATTCGGATGCCGACTATGCGGGTTGTAGAGTAGATAAAAAGAGTACTAGTGGGACATGTCAATTTCTTAGTAATTGTCTTGTTTCATGGTCCTCTAGGAAACAAAATTCCGTAACTCTCTCAACCGCCGAGGCGGAGTATGTTGCCGCGGGGGCTTGTTGTGCACAAGTCCTTTGGATGAAACATACTCTCCTTGATTATGATTTGCATTTTGACCATATAAAATATTTTGTGATAATACTAGTACTATACATATGACAGAGAATGCAAATCAACATAGTAACACCAAGCACATTGAGATTAGATATCACTTTCTTAGAGATCATTTTGAGAAAGGAGATATAGATATTGATTATGTTTCTACGGATTTGCAACTAGCCGATATTTTCACTAAACCACTTGATTTCTCTAGATTTTCGTACATTTGTGGTGAACTTAATGTTTGTGTTATTGAATAAAAATGTTTTCATAACCCTTTTTGATGTATGACAAAAAGGGGGAGAATGAGTTTTTATGATAGAATTATGAGTTCATATGGTTTTGGTTCCATGTGAGTTCATATATGTTTTTAGTTTTTGATGTGTTTTCATGAATTCTTGTAATTTGAGTTTAAGTGTTTTGTAAGTGTTTTATATTTTCATGGTTTCATGGTTTTTGGTTTCATGAAGTTTACTTGCAAATTACAAATTACATTGTTTTTCCTTGTTTAATATAGCATAATTTGAGGGGGAGCTTACTCCTCCTATATATTTTTTCTTATAGCCTATTTGTTTTGTCATCATCAAAAGGGGGAGATTGTTGACCTATAAGGTTACACTCTCCATTTGTTTATAGTTTTGATGATAACAAACCAAATAGGAGCTATATGGTACTAATTAGTTTGTTGAGATAAGTTTCAGGTTTGTACCATAGCTTGGAGGCCATTGCTTAGCTATTGCAAGAAATTCAATGTTCATGAAGCAAAGAAGGCTTTTTGCACATCAAGGAAGGAACATAAAAGAGAAGGTTCTAGCAAGGCATTGCATGGCTCAAGATTGCTCAAAAGACTTAATTAGATTTATTTTTTGTTTAGAGTTTTGTTAAAGAATAGTGAATAGGTTTGAAGCTCTATCACACACACGTTTTTGCGCACATCTTATTTCTAAGTTTATTTCATATAAATTATACAAAAATATTTGATACAAAATCCTCTGCCTGTAAATCTATATTTATGTTTATACTTATTCCTATTTAAAATATCTTTTGATAAAAATATTTTTCTCCTCAAAATTCTGTTTGAAAATTGATTTTTGACCTGAGCCGGTCGACCGCCCGAGTCGACCGTGGCTATGACAGGCTTTGCCGGTCGACCCTGGCAGTCGACCGTGGTTCTGGCAGTGCACGTATCAGTGTGCACGTTTCACGGTCGACCGTGACGGTCGACCGAGACGAGCCTGACTGTAAGTCTTTACTCTCTGTTTGTTTGGGTCGACCGGGCCGGTCGACCGTAGCCTGCAACGGCTATTTTCTTTTTACTAGCGGTCGACCGGGCCGGTCGACCGGACTAGCCGTTTGAACAGTAACAGCTAGTTTTCTGAGCAGATCTGTTTTTGTCCTTTTCTCACTTAAGTGAGTTTAAATGACTTGTTTTGGTTTAATACCTTCTGATTAGCCTTAAAAATGTTTTATCTTTAAACCCTAGCCCTCTTCTATAAATAGGGGTGTTTGGGGAGAGATTGGATTACCTATTCATTACAAGAAAAATTCAAAAGTTTAAGGCATTCAAAAGAGCTTGGTTTCTTAGTTTTTGTGCTGAAATTCTCTCTCATTTCTGAAGTGTTTTCAAGAATTCTCTGATTTCATTTTCTTTTCTCTTTGCACACAAGAGCTTCATTCCTACTCATTGTTCTCTAAGGACCTTTGTAAGGGAAGAGAATTTGAAAGAGAAAGTTTGTGGTCTTTTGACTACCAAGAGAGAACTTGTACTTGAGATTATGGAGTTGGGTACTCCGGTGTATTTGTGACATCTTTGTGATAGTGGAAGTGGTTGGAATCCTTCTGGGGAAGGCGGGGAAGTAGAGCTGGGTGCTCGAACCTCGATAACAAATCTTGGTGTTTGCGTTTGGTTTACTTTTTCTTGTTCTTGCTCTACTTTCATTGCTATTACTACTTGCTTTTGATTGTCATTGCTATATTCACTTGTTGCCATTCATCTTGTCATTGCGCACCTCCAACTCATTTTACGAGGAATCAGGAGGAAGGAGTTCAGAACCCTTCACGGGGCATTCGGCTCTTAGTCTTATTTTGGGCGATTGTTGCATCATATTTTTAAATTGTGCATTGATTAGCATTATCACCTATTCACCCCCCCTCTAGGTGATTTTCAGAAGCCACTCAAATGAAAGATGAAGAAAAAATCTTCGATTATTATTCACGATTACTTCTAATTGTGAATAAAATGAGAAGAAACGGAGAGAAGATGGAGGACATCCGGGTGATGGAGAAATTGCTGCGATCTCTCACATCAAAGTTCGAGCACGTGGTGACGGCAATTGAGGAGTCCAAGAATTTGGAGGAGATCTCAATAGAAGTGCTTTTGGGATCTCTCCAAGTTCATGAGCAACGCATGCAAAAGAAGACTGGTTCCATAGCCTTGGAACAAGCATTAGAGTCAAAGCTGACTCTAAATGATCGTGGCTCACATAGTAGAGGTCGTGGTCGTGGCAGAGGCAGGGGACGTGGTCCCCAACAACGAACCACTCAAAATCAAGTGGAGTTCCAAAGCTTCAGAGGTCGAGGACGAAGCAATCGGGGAAGATTTACATCTGGACGTGGAAACAATAAGAACGTCCAATGCTACAACTGTCAAAATTTGGACACTATGTCTCAGATTGCTGGCACAGAACTGAAGATCTTACCAATCTTGCTGAAGCAACAAATGACGTGGGTAAGAATTCTACTCTTCTTCTTGCTCATGATGATTCAAGTGTGCAGAATGATGCTTGGTACCTTGACTCGGGTGCTAGCAACCACATGTGCGGGAAGAAAGAACTATTCATGAAACTTGCAGAAGGAGTTCATGGAAGTGTGAGCTTGGGAGATTCTTCAAAACTCTCCGTTGAAGGCAGAGGGAAGATCAAAATCTATCAAAAGGATGGTAAACCCGAGTTTATTTCCGATGTTTATTATATTCCTAACATGAAAAGTAATATTCTCAGCATCGATAATTACTCGAAAAAGGATATAAAGTATATAAGGAGAACAACCACCTTTGGTTGAAAAATGCAAAAGGAGGTCTTATAGCTTGTATTAAGATGACAAGGAACCGCATGTTTCCCTTGCATCTAAACACAAAAGTTGAGAAGTGTTTTCAAGGACTCATAGAGAATGAGTCATGGAGGTGGCATCTTCGCTTCGGTCATCTAAATTTCAGCGGCCTGAAGCTACTATCTACAGCCGGCATGGTACGAGGTTTACCAATAATCAATCCACCAAGTCATACTTGTGAAGCTTGCATAATTGGCAAGCAAACACGACTTCCTTTTCCCAATGGAAAGTCATGGAGAGCGAAGGCACCATTACAACTTGTTCATACTGACATCTGCGGACCGCTAGATCCCGTCTCTTTAGGAGGTAATAGATATTTTATTACTTTCATTGATGATTTCAGTAGAAAGTTATGGTGTACATTCTTAAAGAAAAATCTGCTGCCTTTACTACCTTTAAGAATTTTAAAGCTCTTGTTGAAGCAGAGAGTGGCTATAAGCTAAAAACTCTCCGATCTGATCGAGGTGGTGAGTACACCTCAAATATGTTTCAAGAATATTACAGAGAGAAAGGCATAAAGAGGTAGTTTACTACTGCCTATACACCACAGCAAAATGGCATCGCAGAAAGAAAGAACCGCACTATTCTTGACATAACAAGAACCATGCTTAAAGAGAAAGGACTGCCAAAACAGTTTTGGGCGGAAGCTGTGGCATGTTCAACCTACTTGCTCAACCGGTGCCCGACGAAGCAAGTGAAGGGCAAGACGCCTCAAGAAGCATGGAGCGGCTATACACCTAATGTCGCACACCTACGAACTTTTGGGTGTGTTGCATATGCTCAAGTACCTGAAGTCAAAAGGAAGAAGCTTGATAATCGTGGTGAAAAATGCATTTTCATCGGATATAGCAAGGAGTCGAAGGCATACAAGCTTTACAATCCACTAACTAAGAAATTAGTGGTTAGTAGAGATGTTGTCTTCAATGAAGCTGAAGCATGGAGTTGGAGCACTGAAGAGACTGTCAAAGAGCAACCCATGGTGAATGAACCTGACGAGCCCCTACAAGATGATCTACCACCAACTACACCACCATCTCCTCAACATGCTACACCGTCTCCTACAAGAGGTTCTCTATCTTCTGGGAAAGTAGTAGTAGCGAATCCTCCGTGCAACGAGGTCCAATCAAAATGAGAAGCCTCAGGGAGATCTATGAGCAGATAGAAGAAGATGGAGAAACTAATCTCTTTTGTTTATATGCCGATCATGAGCCTCTCACTTTCCAAGAGGCTAAGGAAGAAGATTGTTGGCGATCAGCAATGAAGGAGGAGATGCATGCCATCCAGAAGAACGACACATGGGAGTTGACAACACTTCCACAAAATCACAAGGCGATAGGTGTCAAATGGGTGTACAAAATCAAACGCACAGCAGATGGTGAGGTTGATCGGTACAAGGCGAGGCTTGTGGCGAAAGGCTACAAACAAAAATACGGCATCGATTATGAAGAAGTCTTTGCACCAGTTGCTCGATTAGCTACGGTGAGATTATTAATTTCACTTGCAGCTCATCACAGGTGGAAGTTATATCATCTAGATGTCAAGTCAGTATTTCTCAATGGTATTCTTGAAGAAGAAGTGTATGTACAACAACCAGAAGGTTTTCTGGTAAAAGGGCAAGAAGATAAAGTATATCACCTAAAGAAAGCCTTGTACGGCTTAAAGCAGGCACCACGGGCATGGAATGCCCGAAGTGATGGTTATCTTCATCAAAACGGCTTCACCAAATGTCCTTGTGAGCATGCCATCTACATAAAGAGGAACCATCAAGGTGAATTTCTAATAATTTGCCTTTATGTTGATGACTTGTTATATACAGGAAGTTGCGCAGAGATGCTTGCTGAATTCAAGGTGGCGATGTTTAATGAATTTGAGATGACGGACAATGGATTGATGTCCTACTTTCTTGGTATCGAAGTGAAGCAACAACAAGATGGGATATTTATATCTCAAAAGAAGTACATGAAGGAGATCTTGGAGAAATTCAAGATGAGTAACTGCAACCCAGTCAACACCCCAATAGCCACAGGAATGAAGCTATCAAGAGAAGGAATTGGAGAGTTTGTAGATTCGACTCTTTTCAAAAGTCTCGTCGGTAGCCTGAGGTACTTAACAATCACAATGTCTGATATTGTCTACGGAGTCGGACTTGTGAGTCGCTATATGGAGACACCGAAGGAGTCTCATTGGCTAGCCGCAAAGAGAATTCTAAGGTATATCAAAGGCACACTCAACCTTGGTCTATTTTATACTTATGGTGAAACTGCAGAGTTAGTAGGCTATTCAGATAGCGACTGGGGAGGTGACCAAGATGAGAGGAAAAGCACCACTGGCTATGTCTTCTATCTTGGGTCAACTGCATTTTCATGGACCTCAAAGAAGTAAGGAGTTGTGGCCTTATCTTCATACGAAGCAGAGTATGTTGCAGCTTCATCTACTGTATGTGAAGCTATTTGGTTGCGGAACATTTTAAAGGAATTGGATCATCCACAAGAAGAAGCCACTGTAATATTTGTGGACAACAAATCAGCCATCCAACTTGCAAAGAACCCAGTACATCATGGGAGGAGCAAACATATAGATCCACGGTTTCATTTTCTCAGAGACCATGTAAAGCAGAAAACTGTGGAGCTGGAGTATTGTCATACCATGGAGCAAGTAGCAGATATTTTCACTAAGCCATTGCCTATTGAACCTTTCAGAAGGCTAAAAGAAATGCTCGGTATGAAAACATTTTGATTTGAGGGGGTGTGTTAGAATATCAAATAAAATTGTTTTTTTGGAAGATGATGAGTCATCAATCATCATCAAATTAGGAGTCATGATCAAATTAGGAGACATCATCAAATTAGGAGTCATCATCAATTTAGGAGTTGTAATTCTTGAATTTGGAGGTTTCTATTCTTATAAGTTTTGAAGCCTATAAAAGGCCATGTACCTCTTTGTTTTTTGTATCAAGAAATCAAGCAATAAAGCAAGCAAGCAAGTAAGAAAAATTGCTCTCCTCTTAAAATTTTAGATTATAGTATATTAGTCCGTAGACTAGTATACAACAATTAAAACCTAAAATTAACAAGCACACCCTTTACTTCATCTAGGGTATGATTGTAGTTCTCATCGAAAGCTAGTCTCAACAACTAAGCCCTCTGGTATAAAAGGAGGCTACGTGCAGCCATAGACAACAAACTAAAGTGACTGAATTAGTTGAGACAAAGTATTTTGATCAAACAGAGAAGATGGGTTTCAGCTTCCCTTGCTTGCCAGCATTCCTCAAGGTTTCTCCTCTGAAGGCAACAGAAGAGGAGGGAGTCTCGGGATCGAATTCGGCGAAAAAAGAGAGGAAGCAAGAGAAGAAGGAGAAGCAGCAAATGAAGCAAAGAGGAGGAGGAGGAGAAGAAGAAGAGTAATCTTGATGAGGGTGCTAAGCTAACTCCTTACTTCCAGTTCCACTCAAGACCAGGCCTCCTCTGATTCCCTCTTCCCTCTTTTTTTCCCTTTTTTTTTTAGAATCAGAAAATTGATAGCGAAAAGAAAAAGAAAAAAAATTTCTGATTGTTCTTGTATGTGTCATTTGTATATATATATATTTTTTTTTGAGATTGTTTTAGTGTAGTATTATAATTTTAATGTTGTAGCTAATTTAATGTTTTAGTGAGTTGAACTGCCTGCAGAGGATTTGATATCAATTCAGACTGTCACTCCAATTTCTATTGTTTTTGGTTAGTTTTTCTGTAGTTTTCAGTCAATTACAGGGGGAGTACCTTACTCAATATGACCACATACTCGTGCCTAAAACTAAACAAAGAGAAGTGTCGTTGACTTTTGGATCTCCCATTGGTTTCTTTCTACTGGTTTCATAGAGATTTACGAGCATTATGTTGTTTCCTTGAGTATTTGAACCATGTTTGCTCATCCACAGACAAATTGTTGCATCTCCAAGCTAAAAAAAATCTCACTTCCAAAGGAAGCTTTAACTAATTTTTTATACAGTACTTCAAATTTATGCTGCTAACACTTTTCTCTGTGGGAAATCTGTGGGTTGAGTTGTGAGAGCTTCAAAGCAAATTGTCATGTATATTCAAAATAATTAAAAAGAAATATTATAATAAAACAAGTGGTGATACACTATTTTTAAGAAAGAAATAATTTTTATAAATAGGCTTAGTCCGTCTCACCCTCTCTCAACATAAAAATATATATACCTCGTGTAAATGTTATTCGCACGTTTTGACCTCCTGACATTTTTATTATCACAAGTCGTATGTTTTATTAAGGGGATGTAGATTTACAGATGCGCCAGTCCGCCAGTAGAACGTGTCAAATTAAGGAGTGTTAAAAGAGTGCAGGGGAGAACGAAGAAAACATGGATGGAGGTAATACGACAAAATGTAGAGGCTAAAGGTCTTAGTGAAAGCATATTGCTCGATAGGAATGAGTGGAGAAAGCTGATCCATGTACCCGATCCGGCGTAATTCTCTTTTGGTTCATGTAGCCTACCCCAAATACTTGACAAATGGCTTAGTTGTTGTTGTTGTTTTGCATGTTTTACTAAGCGCCTGTTTGTTTTGCTACAATTGGCTGCAAATCGTAAGTCGTAAAATGAGAATGTGAAAAGTGAACTGTAATAGGGAAAATATATTGTGTTTCACGGTGTTTGGTTAGTAAAGTGAAATTGTAAATGGGAATGTATATTGTTTTTTACGGTATTTGGTTGATAAAGTGAAGGTGCAAATAGGAAAATATATTGTGTTTACGGTGGTTGATAATGTAAAAGTAAGTGGAAAAGTTGACCACAAAATTAACTGTAGCAGTGATTTAAATATTATAAATATTATTAAATTAATTTACTATTGAAAATTAAATTTATTAATAAATTTCAAATAAAATAGTAATAATTTTAATAATTTATTATAATATTAATATTAATAAAATATTAGTATAATTAGTAAAATATTACTCAAATATTAACTAATAAATAATTATAAAATTTTAACAAAATTTAAAGAATATTAATAAAATTTTAAGATTGCTAAAAGCATAATTATTAAAAAATCTTAAGAAAAATAATAAAATATAGTTATAATATTATAAAATACTTTAAAAATATTATAATATTAAATTTTCATAATATTATCGTAATATTATAAAAATATAAAATTAACAAAGTAAAATATAATTATAATATTAATAATAAAATATTATTATAATTATTATTACAATATTAACAGAATAAAATATTAATATAATAATAAAGTATATTATAATATTAATAAAATAATTATGTATATTAAAAAAAATAAATTAAATATATAGTAATTTTATATTAAAGCATAACTTGTTATATTAATAAAATATTAAATCTAAAGAAAAAAATTAGAAAAGGTATAAATATTAATAAAATAATAAAGTATAACTAACAATATTAAATAAAAATAATAAAATATTAAATATTAAAACAATATTATAAATAATAAAAAATTAAAGATTAAAAATATAAAATAATTAAATAATTAAATAAGAAAAACACTATTAAAATATTAAAAATATTAAATATTAAATTATATTAAATTATATATTGATTATCAAGTAACTAGTTTGGACTGCAATGCACAACAAGTGAAATTTACATGACAACAAAATTAAATGCAGCAGCTGCAAGTGAGAAAATGTGAGTGTAAAAGTGATTTATATCACCACAAAATTAACTGTAGCAACTACAAGTGGAAAAATGAGAGTTGCATTTTGCAAATTATTTTTCAGCGTAACAAACAACAAAAAATAAAAAAAAGTTTTACCACTTACGAGTTGCGATAACTTGCGGCGAAATAAACAGGCCCTAACTCTTTTTTTTCAAAAAAGAGTGTGTGAGAAAAAAGGGGCAAAAATTTAAAATGAGTTTTAGTATAATAATTATAAAAATTCAATTCAAGTCCAGTTTTAATCAAACTACAGAGAGTTTAATTGTGACCTGCATTTCTAGGTTTTTATTTTTTCGAACTTGAATGCAGGAGGAACTCCACGATAAAGTTACTTGTAACTAATTTGGTTGGAATAATCGATTTCGCCGAGATCGTGTGTCGATTTCGTTCGGAACGCTCAAGCCGAGATCGTGTGTCGATTTCGCCGGGTGATATATTGAATTCGTTGAAGTTCGGCTCAGATTTGAAAAATCTTCACCGAGGTGAAGAATTGTAGGGAGAGAGGACATAGAGGAGATAGAGGAAGATAGCATAAAGATCAGAAGTCAAAGGGAGTAAGAACGGCGCATGCAGCAGGTCAGGGCAGAGCCCGGTCGACGGTGGACATGGCCGGTCGACCACACAGTCGACCGGTGTGCACGATGTGCACAGGAGTGGCCTGGTCGACGCCCGGTCGACCATGGTAAAGGAGCGGTCGACTGCTCGGTCGACCGACTGAAAGAAGGCTGCTCTCGGTTGGTGCCGGTCGACCGGGAACAAGGGTCGGTCGACCGGCCGGCCGGTCGACTGAGAGACTCGTTTTACTGACCTTTCTGGATTCGCACTTCGTTTCTATTTTGGGGTCGAAACCAATCAGAGTTTCCTAAATCCCTGAGACTCTGTGGGTATAAATAAGGGTCAGAGCCCTCATGTATTATATCATTGGAAGATCCCTCAAGTCTCCCTCTGTATTTGCATGTATTGATTTTTGAATCAATAAAATCTCTCTCCCTTAAACGAGAACGTAGGCAAATTGTCGAACCTCGTTAAATATTGTGTTGATTTGCTTTCTCTGTTGTTTATCTGTTCTTGTTGTGTGGGGTACATCTCCAGCTGCATCTGTCTCTGTTTGGTTGCTGGATTTCTCAGAGAGGTTATTGCGCGCGCAACATGCTCACCATCCAAGTGGTTGGCAGCGGTTGGCAGCAAAGTTTCCCAGCATTTGTGTCCATGCATATGGGCAAGCAACCAACACCTTGAGTCCTGACAGGACCAGTGAATGTGAGTAGTCATTGCAACAGATATCCCTTTCACTTGAGGACTTGTTTGGTTGTTCGAAAGCAGAGCTGCGAAAATGCGATGGGCCTCCACATGTCAGATTTCGGATGTTTTCGAAGAAAAATGTTCCGAAATCTGACATCACACTGTTCATGCAAAAAAGCTGAGATAGATGGCGGGCCGCCCCTTCAACTTTCACAACAAACAAACATACAGCTTTGAAAGAAAAGGACGGGACCCACATGTTAGGAGTGAAATTTGGATTTTCCGTCACTTCCGGGCCAAGCAAACAACCCCTCAGTCTCAAATTCATTGAAAGTCCTGGACACTGATCATCTCAGTGGCTTCCTCAATTTTTTTCTCCGTACTTGGTCCCAAAGCAAGCATCAGATGATGGTCAAGGGTGCACTTCATTTCTACACAAGGTGCTCAGACTAGCAAAGCTTCCCACTGTAGATATGTGCAGTGAAGGTTGTTTAATTTTAAACTTGTTTATTTATAAATTTAATTAGTTATTTGTTTGTTTCTATAGAGGGGTGGCAATGTTGCGTGAATATCAGATACCTGAACAATATTTTGGGTTTGGATTCTTAAATTCTATCCCATTATTGATTAGGAAATGGACTTCATTAATAGAAATGAAATCATAAGGGTCCGTGCATAATCAGTGATAAATATCTAATAATTTAATTCACTTTTTTTTTAATCAATCCAGATGATCATGTACTCCATAAATTATTGAGTTTGAATCTTCACATTTATTCTAAATTTTTAGTCAGTTTAAATCTACAAATAGATATTGCGAATGTATGACGCTTCTTGAGTGTATCATTTTTTTTATAGAAAAAAATGGTATACTCATTCTGTCCCTGCTTTCATTAAAAAGATTTTAATGAAAACATCTCAGAAGAAACATCAAGATGGAAGCAAAAGTTCTTGCAAGTCAAAATGCACAGATGGTGCCATAAGAAAAAAGAACAACTAGAACTAATACATCATAACAAAAAAAAGCAAAAAAAAAAAAAAAAAAAAAAAAGCACATCTTGCAGCGAGTTTCAAAAAAGCCAGAAGAATCTATCTTATGAGATCTAATCATAATCCAACCAGGTCCAAAATATACTTGGTCTCGCCCCAACCCATTGTCATCACCAGCCCCCAACTCAGTCAGGCCACTGACGGGAGGTCTCAATGAACAAATGAATTACTCATCAAAAATCTGGGGCCCACCAAAACAGAAATTTTCCACAACAAAACTATAAACCCCCGTTGCTTAAGCTTTGGAGGCACCCACCAACTCAGGTGCAGAGTACCTGCTTCTGTCATATCTGTGGGCTTATTAGCTAAAACTTGGAAAAAGTCTCTTCAAAGCTGACTCTTTTTTGTTATTAATTATATGTAAAGATGTGACTCTTCTTGTTAAGGATGTTTCCACTTTCTTTCTTCAAGACGCAACCTAATTTTGACTGACTTCCTCTTCCTCAAGCTTCTTGCTCGCCAAGTAATCGAGCCTTTGTCAACATCATGCAAGACTAGTTGAGGCTTCATTGTGTGTGTTTCTCCACAACTCTCAGTAGCATATAAAGGTCACCATGTACAGCTCAAGGTTTGTGTAAGAGAGAAATCAAACTAATGACATGGGAATGTTGAGCTTTTCATGCTTTGCAGCAGTTGGCAAGGTCGAGCCAATGCGAGCAGCAGCAGAAGTTGAGAGGAGAGAGGACTCGACAGCTCTCAATCACAAGCAACAAGTGAAGGAGAGGCAAGAAAATATCGGCAAAGAATCGAAGCAAAGGAAGCAGAGCAGCAGCAGAGCTGCGGGCTTGGTGGTGCCTCACTTCCCGTTTCACTCTCGGCCGGGCCTGCTCTGATTCATGAGCCCGGCCCAGTTGACAGCCAG